>DF238040.1:0-14612 GCA_000708835.1 Klebsormidium nitens | reverse complement strand
TCCCGCGTGCGGCGCAGTTACACCTTACGAATCGAACAATTTGGTCCAGACGGTACATGGTGCAAGTCTCAAAGTTGGCCTTCGTGCATGTACGCGGTACGACGTCGAAATTTCGCACTTGCTCGGTTGGCTGGTTTCACGACTAAGACATCCGCACCGTTAAAAAACAATTCGCCATTCGATGCCAATTGCTGTTCACAACCGTTGATAGCGGTTGGAATTGAGGAAGAGGCAAGCCCTTGCCGTCGCACAGACGGCCAATCATGTTTTGAAGGGTTCTGAAGGCATGGTTTGGCTCAGTTGAATTTAGTGTTTTGACTTGGACTTAAGTGATGCCAAAAGGCATCTCACTAGCCAACTTCCGTCTTTCCTTCATGATTGCTTGAAGTTGATCGCCCAGTGACATGCCCTTGCGTTCTTTACGGTTGTTGGACGAGGAACGAATAGACGACGCTCGTCCCTGCTATCATCCCCAGCATCCTCTTTGTTTCTCTTGCGCCCCAGGACGACAACCACTTCTTTTCCGACCTGCGTCACACTGTTAGGTCGGTCTCCGGCCGGCTGCTCGGACTCTTCGGGCTGCGGCAGGCGGCCGCGCGCGCGCGCGCGGACATCGGCGACGCGGACGCGAACCTGGACAGCCTGATCGACGAGGCGGAGCTCGCGGCCGCGCTCAAGGACAACGCGCGCGCATACGAGCTGCTTAAGGTGGGCCGGCTGACGTCAGACGCAATAGAGGCGTCAGCCATTGGTCAGCGTAGAACGGCGTTTGGTGTAGTGGGTTAATTACTGTGATCCGGTAGTCCACGAGCGGGTGCGGCATGAATTTTGTGGCAGACGCCTTCTTTTATATTGACCTTATTAGCCCTAGAATTCAAATGCGCACTGACAGCAACATCTGAAGGGTTTGAAAATTGCAGCATCCAGTTTGGGTTGGTGTACGTCTTCCGTAGAGTGAGTGGGGACCCCCGAAAGAGATAGTCGAAGCTCGAAGCTGGACTCCTGTAGAGGCGACTTGTCCGCCATGCGCGTCTGAGCAGATGCTCAATCTCACGTGCAGGCGACCGGGCCGAAGGAGATTCTGGCCAAGTACGACGTCGATCGGAACGGACTGCTCGACAAGTCGGAGGTGACTTCGATTCTAAAGGAACTAGCGCTGAGAGAGGCCGAGATCCACGACGACATAGAGAAGGTGCAAGCGGCGGCCCCGCTCGAGAAACTCGACGCGCGAAAAAGCCGCGGGGCGCGCCAGGCCGCGGCGCTGGCGGAGGTTGCGAAGGCGGGGGTTGAGGGTTTAGAAAAGCCGGGGGCGGATGGGCTGGGAGACGCGCAGTTGCGGGCGATCAGTGGTTTAGAGCAACGGCTGGAGAGAGTCGAAGGACAGGTAAAAGAGGTTCGAAGCGCTGGGGTTTGCTCTTACCTGCATCAAGTGTCCCAGAAAGGGGGTCTGAAAATCTACGGATGTACGCTTTTTACTTCTCCTCGTTGCTTCCGTGCGCGCGCGCAGCTAAACTTGCATGGCAGCGTAAGAACGAAGTGGTATTTGCAGTGGCTAAATCCCACACACTTGTCAGTGCGTTGTGTCTCTCTTCCATTTGCTTTTGCTTTTATGAACGGGGAAGCAGCTTACTTTGACAAAAGCCGCCGTATAATGTCTCGTAACATGTGTCTCAACACGTCGGATTGAGCTCGGAACAGTTGAATCAAACCAAGACCTTGTGTATCCGAAGCCAACTTTGAAGATAGGATTCAACGAAACCTTGAAGCGCTTACTCCATCGGTTGGAGCTGACTTTCAGTCTTTGTTCATGCAGTTGAACGAGTTGAACCGCAGCCTTAGCAAGAAGCTCGGCATACTAGTAGACTTGGTCATGGCGCAGGCTGACCAGAGCAGTCTAGACGGCTCTTTACCCGGGGCCTCTAGCCGAAGCCCTAGCAGGCTAGATCAGGAGTTCAGTAGGAGCCCAAGCCGGCTAGGGAACAGTCCGGGTACAAGAGCTTCTAGCAGAGTCGGGTTTTCAGAGTTCTGAAGAGTACAGTAAAGCCGAAAACCACGTCGAAAGGATGTGGGGCGGAGCCCGCGCGCGTTTATATGCGTCTAGCTGCTAAGCCATAAGAATTGTCGACACAGGATGCTAAAGCCCCTCCATATCTTTGACAGAGTAAGTAGTTGCTGCTTGGCCTCAAACAGGTTTGAGCAATCTAGCTCGACATATCGTCTTTCAAGGAATCCATTGGTCATAAAGTCAAGCCGAGGCATTGCCTCGGGGAACGCTCGTTATAAGGTGCTTATTGGACAAAAGTTGGGAGTATCATTCGGCAATGATCCGCTCGTGAAGCTTGCCTGCATATGAGAGCGCCAAATGCGCACGCTCTAACATACTTAGATATGTGGAGCAAATTTCGACACTTCAGTACTCTGCTGATTGGGGCCTAGCTAACCTTGGCCATAGTTTGCCTCGAAAGAAAAGATTCGCTGAGATGTTATCAGACTTCTCATCACTTGGTCAGAGCAACTGCTTTCGGGTTCGATTCTTGGCAAACTTGGCAAACCGTTGCCCCTTTTGCTGTACCTTTATTGATGACGGCCACCACGACAGTGTTATCGATATGCAATCGTACGTAAAGGCCCCTTAGGGCAGCCGAAAATAATCGGCACAATATTAGAACGGCGAATAGCTCATGAACATGAATTGGCTCGGAGGAATCGGGAGCATCCGGAAAAATTTTACGAGCCGCGGCGAAGGAAAGGGAGAAATAACCCCCCATTAAAAATGCGCCGTACCCAAAAGATGAGGAGGCATCGGTAGAAATTTCGTCGTAGGATAACGGCATACTTGGAACGAGGTTGGTGTGGCCATTGAAGTGATCCTTGGATTGGGGCTACGGAAGTGAAAGAGACTGTTTGTGTTGGGACTCAATTCCCAACAAATGCACTTGACCGGTCCATCAGAAATTGCGTTGAAGTGCCCGTAATATAAACGGGATACAATCACTAAGTGAAGAACTTAATTGACCTTGCGGAAGCAGGATGATGAAGGTGGATAATGAAGCAACCCGTGTCTTTCCTTCATGATTTGCTGCAGCTTACAGATTGTCATCCACTGGTTGCGCCGTCACAGTCTGCATGACAATCTCTGGCAGTCGGTACTGTCGAACTGGTTGCTGACGCGAGACGCACCAACGTGGCGCCTCGAGAGTGCTCCGTTGGATGATTCACTGAAGTCTTTGCTTGCATGAAGTTGGGTGGAAATGGTGTCGAATGTCGCCAGTTGCATGTGGTGCATCGATTAAGTAAGCCTCAGTACTTAGGAACTTAGCTGGCGTGCTCCAGACTGGATTGCATGCCCCTTTCCAAGCTGAGGCGCGGCGGCTGGGGTTTAAAGGAACCAGAGGCTCAGAGGGTGCCTTCCTTCAGGTATAACTTAGCAGCTAAGTTTCAAATCGGCGTTCTGTTGATATCAGCAGTTCGTTTCCAGTGTTGATTCAGAATTTTGAAAGCACCTGTTTCCTTACATTCGGCCTTATGGTCTCCGTTCAGGATCCAGCAGGTTCTCGACAAAAGTTCTAGGGGCTTGGGTAAATGGAGTATATTTGCTTCTGAAATCTAGCTTTCAAAGAGGTTCTTGATCACCAGAAGCGGCTCTCTGTTGGTAGCTGGACTTGGGTACAAGCTGATCCAACATCATCCCAGCCTTGGCATCCTTGTCGGAAAGACTTTCTCATGAGCTGGCCGCAAAGATTGATCAGAAGCTGAAGAAGAGTTTGAGAGTTCGATGGTTTCCGAGGAGGTTGGTGAAGTAAGACGCGCTGCTGCAGACAATCATGAAGAAGCGCCACAGCCGTCCGATGCTAATTTTGAACTCAAGAACACCTTTTTGAAGCTGCTGAGATTATCCTTGTAATGTGAGCGGCTCATAAGAGAGTGTCTACGGGAACTCAGCCGTACCTTACTTCGATGCCCCCCCAGGTTCAATCGTTCTTGGGGGAGCACCCAAATCAAGTTTTGCATCTTTATACAATCTTAATCCAAATTGCTCAAGGAGCAACCTTGGCTTGGAAACGGTAGGAAAATCTGCCGAGACGAACCAGCAGAACAGAATCCTGCGTCCACAGACAGGGCTGTTCTTCCCGGAATGCCCTTTTTGAGAGATGCCCTCATCCTGTGGCTACCACCAAGTTGGACGAACAGCTCCACATTACATCTACGAAGCAAGCTGCATGTAGGTAATCCTTATGCTGCTGTATAAGCGAACAGCAAATGTCAGGATCACGTTTGCACCGGCGACATCCTGCCAGCGGCCAGCAGAATCCGCAGGAAACAAACTTTATCCTCTGGCTTTCTTCAGGATTTCGCAGATAAGAAGGATCTTTTAGAACTTCAATGCTGCGAAGGAACGGTCGCTAAGGCGGTTCGAGAACCTCTCCTATTCTGAGGCAAAACAAAGGTGAGGACGATCACTAATCTGCGCTTCTTAGATGTGCGTCCCTTCGAAATGCAAGATGTTCGATAATGTACTCAGCCCTGCTTGATTTCGAAGTTATGACTTGCAAGCCTGCGTTGAATCTGCTTCCGTTTGATTGTTAAGGACGAGGGGTCTAAATCTGCTGCCTCCACAAACCTTTCATTGACGAAGAATGTAAGCTGACCACATTTATCGGCCTTTCAGACGAATTTACTGCTAATGAAAGTGGCTTTGTTAGAAGTCAGTCTCGTCCATATACACTCTTTTTCGCAGGAGAACCGTTGTCACCTCTTTTTCCAACCAGCAAGGGGCAGCTAGACTGGCATCAGCTTCCTACTCTTTCTCGACCGTTTTTAAATTCAATAACCATTTCACCTGCTTTTCTTCTCATTCGATGTGCGATTCAGACTTTATCCTTCTCATTCGTCCAGGTCGATCAGGACCGCTCTACGTGGCTCCATTGTAGCACCTTCACCATCTCCCGAAAGCCAAAACGATGAGGGGAGACGGGCCGCCGAACGCGCGGGCACGCTCCGGCACCCCCGTCTTCCCCGACCAATGGCCAGACAGCATCGAGGACCTGGTTCGCTACATGGACCCTCGCTATGACGGCCCGGTCCTGGACCGCCCCTACGACATGCAAGACCCTCCCCAGACCCTGCGCTTCGGCCAGCGCATTCCCAGCATGGACGAACTCCAGCAACTGTGGGAACCAGAACTAGAAGCGGGAGAAGAACCTTCCAGGAGCGTCGAGAACAGCAGCTCCTCGGTGGAAGAGGGGGAGGGGCGCCGCGGCGCGGCGCGCGCGAGCACCGCGAGCGTGAACACGTCGCGGCCGCGCGGATTGGGAGGCGGCTTGGCGCAAGGCGTTTCAGCGGCGCCCGCGCAGACGCGGAGCCAGTCCGTGGGGCCTGTCCCCACATTGACTGAGGGTTTGCAGATGCGCGCGCACACACGGAGCCAGTCTGTGGGGCTCATTCCTGTCCCTACCTTGACAGAGGGTTTGGAGGTTTCTAGGGGCGTCAAGCGGCCTCTCTCCGACAGCGGCGACGCGCGCGGGCCGATGCGCATCATTGCCGAGCCGCGCTTTGAGTCGGCGCAAAGGAGGCGGACTCTCGAGACTTCGTCGAGGTTTGGGGGGCTTGGGAGCGCCTGGGACGTCGTTGGCGGAAATCCACACCACTACGAAACGGGAGGTTTTGGGGTTGCCGGGTTGGCAGAACCGGGGGCCAGTCGATCACCCTGGCTTGGCGCTATCACCGGTCGACCACACGGGAACCCTGGATTGGGGACGGGGGTTAGCCGGGTTAGCGGGGTTAGCGGAGCTTTGAGAACCGGGTTTCAACGCGCAAACCCTTTTTCAGAGGAAGTCGAAGAAGGCGGGCGGGCTCTGGCAATAAACCCCCGGGTAGACGAGCGGTCGTCGCGCGGCTCGAGCCGCCGCAGCCGCCGGCGCGCGGCCGCGACTAGACCGGAGTCGGAAGAAGAGTCGGAGCTGGGCCTCGTAACTGCGCTGGAGCTCGGGAGGCACCTGACAAACGCGGGAGGGGCGTCTCAGACAAGGCCCCGTAGAATTGAAGGCGGGGAGATGGGGGAAAGCAGAGAAACCGAGGAAACTGGTAACCCTGGGGCGATTGGCGGAACCGGGGGAGCTGGGGCAACTGGAGGAACGGCGTCGGTTGGCGAGGAGACAGGGGGAACTAGAGTGGAGGGAGAAGCAGGAGAGGGGGGAGGGGAAGAAAGCGGCCCGAGGCGGCGCCGGTCGGGGAGGGCGTGGTGGGAGGCGGCGTATGCGGCGAGGCTGCAGGACAGCAAAGAGGCAAAGGATGAATAAAGGCGGGTAAAGTGGGCTTGTGACACCGAGAAAAGCTTTTTAAAAAGGGCGGGGGAGTGTTCGTTTCTATAAGGAGACCTAATATTAGTGCACGGGCTTTCGAGAGCGGGGGATAGCGAGAAAACGGGGAGAAGCGATAACCCGTGCGCAGAGAAGATTTCTGAGAGGCAAGTGGGAGAGAATATGAGTCCCACGAGACGAGGGCGGAACGCAAGGCGAAGAATGATTTGGCTTGACGAATGGAATTCGTCGTACCGGGAACTTTCGGAGGTCATTGGAGCATCTCGAACAATTCACTCCTTCGCATGCGTCATCTAACCGAGTACAACGAGCATCGGAGTTGATAAAGAGGGCGTTACATTTAGGAAATCCCGACTGCGTTAGGACTACATTCGTTGAAACAGCAAGTCGTTTGTCGCTATTGCTTAATATCACCAGGCGTAAGTCCTGTAGCAGCCAGAATAGTTCTGAGTATGTTAAGCTTTAGGTAACTGGTCTTTGGTCGCCATGCTACTGTAGATGGTAAACTGATTGTACTGCATTTCAACATGTAGCGGACAGATCGTCAAGTATCAGAGGATCACAGGATCACAGCGCGTCACCAACACACTGTAGCGAACATGGCTGGTTAAAATTGATCGGCTCCCGGTTTGGCTCTCACCTCCTGGTAGGATGTCGTCTTAATTTGGTGCAGTAGCAGCTAGCTATCAATTCCTAATTATGGAGCAACCGCGGATGGGAATTTATAACCGTCACCTTGGTCCTTTACACTGAATCATGGCACGATTAATATAATTCTTACGTGAAGTGGTTTCGATGCAATGAAAAGCTTGCATGTCTATTTATCATGTCGGTGTGGCCTGCACGTGCGCAGGCTTTGGTTTCAAGTTTGTGCATGATGCGACGCTGGAGACCTCTGGGGCGCGAAACGCGAGTTGAAAGCTTCATGCAGGGCAACTTAATGACTCAGGTGCAGTAGGTTTGCGGTCGATTGCCTGAAATCACAAACAGGTTGCTTGCATGCTTCGTGGGGTGGCGTGATCGCTAGCTAGTTATCTTGCGCTCGACATGAATGTCATCAAGCTCAGGTCTCATGAGCCTGGCGTATCGTTCTTGATCCAAAGTTGGTGAATTGATTGTGATCAACGGTGCAAGCTTGAAGAACACAGCCGACCAGCACTTGCGCCGCATTCAAGCTAGACTGAATGCCTCGGAAATGTGGATGCAGTTTCTGCAATGGCTGCCAGGCTTCAGTAAAATACGGGCGTAGCAAGTGCCTCGTTAAAGGCATCTATCAATTAGCAACACAAGCTGCCAGCGTCTTTGCTATGTACAAGGTATGCAAGATTCTGGAGTGTACAAGGACACTTTCCCAACGTAGTGCGAAACTTGAAACGCTAAAAGCTCACAGCGCAACGTTTCAACCGGCGCTGCTTCGGAAAGCTGCCGTTTCGCTTGGCTACCTCGCTATTCAAATCTAACGTTGCTTTTTCCAGAGCTGGAGAATGCGAAGCTATTGCTTGCCCGCGTTGGGGAAGCTTGTCTGAACAGTGGATACGTCATCGTCCTTCCAGGATGATGTGATAGTCTTCGTTTGAGTGTAGAACTGGACCCCCGCTTTGCCTGCAACAAAAAAGGTGGGCTCAAAAGGGGGACCGAGCAACTGACGTTTCTCAACAAGGGCGAACAGCTGCTTCGAAAACCACGATACAGGCTACTAAATCGGACGAAATCGCTCGTCAAAGATCTGCAAGACCACCGGGGCACTTGCGTGCTTTTCCTCAGGTACTCATTCGCCGTAACCAAGCAAGAACCAATCAGCCACCAATCGTATATCGGCCTTCATGAGCGCATCATACAAATCCAACGATACCTAATGGCTTTACGGTCATCAGCAGATAATGAAGCGCTTTCCGACAACGGCGGAGGTATGCAGACTGCGACGCGACCTCACCGTAAAAGTTGAGATCGCCTTGGAAGGATCCCCTCCATCCCGTGAACGAGAAGAACGGAAGCGGAACCGGGATGGGCACGTTGATGCCGACCTAGAGAAACGGCACAGGTCGGCACTTTCTGACCATGTCTTCGCCTGTTTCTAGAGATAATTATGGCACATTTGTAAAGAAATGGTCAACTCACGACGCAAAAGCGGTTAAGAAATGGTGCTTTCGCCGTCTGGCACACGTTCACCTTTAGCCGTCACAACAAAAACAGCTCGAAACTTGAGCAAGACGTTCTCTACAGGGTTGTCATAGTCCTTGTCTTGGCATGCGGGCTGACAGAAGCGGCCGAGCTAATGGGTGTAAAATTTAAAAAATACCCCTGTAGGAGATACAGACAGCTGGCTACTTGGAAGATAACGACGGGTAAAAGGTTCTCTCAAGCACGTATAATCTCCAAATCTCTTCGTCGCTCACCTGGCCTACGTCAATTTCGTGCTGGAACTTCCTGGCAGCGGCCCCTGACCGAGTGAAAATAGCGGTACCGTTGCCGTACCTAACACCAAGACGGTTACGTCAGCGATAACGTCACATACCCAAGCGCAACAGTCCTTGATTCAAGAGCTGCTAGAAGCTGTGTGCTGTTCGACATCCGCACCATACAGTTGGACAAACCAATCTACCTGAAGCAAAGCGAAAAGCGAGAAAGCGGCCCTGAGCAGAGATGCTCCTAAGCATACACGTCGACTTAAGGCCAAACATTCAAAGCGGACTGAGACGTTTCCTTCAGCAGTGAGTGCGGCAAGGGCGACCGGATGAGATGCAAAAAAAGCTCGTCACTTCGCTCGTGTAGAGGCATTTTTTCCAGACTTTCTTCCAGATCTAAGAACCGACAGGGTGCAAGTCTCACGGGTTATTGTTGACCGTCTGGATGGCGTCATCCAGGCTCTCCGCCTGCGAAGACGAAAAGCGAGCGTCAATTCCAAACCCAGACTAATGACACTCGGCTTCCCACGAGCCCATGCGCCCTACTTCCGCAATCAGTTCCCTCTTTCTTTCAATTTGTGCAGCGATCAACAATCTTGATCGGGCCGTTGTAAGAAGCAGGGCATGACGTCAGCAGTCAAATTCTGCCCGGGGATCCGCTCCCCACCTTGAGGCACAGCAGCACGGGCCCGAAGATCTCCTCCCGGTAGCACTC
Source organism: Klebsormidium nitens (assembly GCA_000708835.1). Taxonomy (NCBI): domain Eukaryota; kingdom Viridiplantae; phylum Streptophyta; class Klebsormidiophyceae; order Klebsormidiales; family Klebsormidiaceae; genus Klebsormidium; species Klebsormidium nitens. Next base: position 5,172 of record DF238040.1, on the reverse strand, counting down.
CATGTCGGGCGTGACGTCAGCCAGGATGGTAGGCCCTAGGAAGTTGCCCTCCTCGTACCCGGGGACCTTCACCCCCCTCCCGTCCAGCACCAACCGGGCACCCTGGTTCACCCCTTCGGAAATTAACCGCTCGGCACGTTCCTTGGCTTCAGGGCTGATTAGCGGGCCCACGTCAGCCCCGGGCTCCTTGCCAGCGTTCACTTTGAGCTTCTTTGCACGTTCGGCTAGACCCGACTCCCTGCATTTGATACAAACGACACGGAATGGGACATCGAAAATTGGACACGCTCGAACGCTTCCTCACTTTTGGACTGACGTCAACCCCAGGTTTTCTGCCAGCGTTGGCGCTGAGCTTCTTCATGCGCTCTACCAGATCCAACTCCCTGCAAAACTACGTGGACAAATCGCGATGCTGAGGTGTGGAAGGGTTCAGAAGCTCTCCTGCTTCAGGGCCTTTCCCACTTCAGGCTGACCGTGCGCACCAGGCTTCTTGCGAGCTTCCTCGATGCCCTCTGATTTTCAATGCTCATATGAGTGGAGCTAGTGCGGCAGGAAGAAAGGCGAACGAACATCATGAAAATTCTGAAGAAAGGAATAACGGCTCAGACGTGACCAACTGAATGGTGCAAAGCCGGCCAGAATGATGCTCTGCAGACTCCTGAAGTGCACAGAGTCCACAGACTGAGCTTCCAGGTGCATATGTAACAGCAAACAAAGTTCCTTTGGTCTCCAACCACTGATAAACAGATTCCAAACTTGTTCAGCCGACGGCTAATTGCTCGGGAACGGAAGAAACCAAAGTGTGCGTAACTTTCGAATCAATCTGCTGACTGCACTGTTAAAACCTTCGACCAAACCCGCGAGACCACGTTTCGGCTGACCTACGGCCCCCAGTTGCCTAAAACGTGAACCACCGACAGAAGGGCGCACCCTCATTCTCACCATTGTTCCGATCCGCCAACGAAGACCGCGGAGCTGATGGCCATGCACCGCTGCCCCGCGGCCCCAAAAGCGGCGCCGACCAGCGCGTTCATCGCGCGGTCCGGGTCCGCGTCCGGCAGCACGACGGCGTGGTTCTTGGCGCCCATGTTGCTCTGGACGCGCTTCCCGTTGGCGCACCCGCGCGAGTAGATGTGCTTGCCGGCCTGCGGAGAGGGAGTGCGGGTGAAGAGGGAGAAAACGCAGCTTCGCCAACAACCCTTTCGCGTTCATTGAACGACCAGTAAGTACGTCTACGGATTTGGGGTTTGGGGCTGGAGTCGCCTTAAGCAAACCGCCAGCAGGGAAAGCTCCGTTTCAACCCCTTGCGTGACTCACACTCTTCTGGAGGATTGCAGAAGATCTTCGACCGAGCGGTCCTATTAATATGCACCGGCTTAAGGGCTTCACATTCAAGGGCTTGCATTGCAGAAGACACTCGATGGGAGTCCAAATCGAAGCCTTTCGAGAATGAAACCATACCCTATCGGAGCCCACAAATGAGATGGCGCGCACGTCCTTGTCGTCGCATATCATATTGACAACGTCCTGGGCGCCGTGCACGATGTTGAGCACGCCGGGGGGGAGGCCCGCCTGCTGCGCCAGGTCGGCCAATAGCATGGCGGCACCTGACAAAAGCGAGCTTAATGTTAAAGTGGGCGTTCCCAAGTGTCAGCACTGACGTCATGTCACGGCGACTGATCCGAGGAAGTTGAACCTGAGCCAGGACTTCGGCCGTCGCTGCGCTGGTTACCGGCACGAAACCCGGCACTTGACGTTCCGCGATTCACACTCAAATTTGCGTGAGAACCCCTGCCGCTAACCTTGGACGTCCGGCGTTCCGCAGAACAGAACGCCCAGTTTAAACAGTCGGATCGCCCAGCTTTCTGAAAGACCCAAGTACGTGGCGCGAATGTGATTGGGTGCGTATGAGAAACAAACGGTGCGGGTTTTGGGGTCTTCAATGGATCTTTGATGTTAATCAGCATCTCGGCGAGTATCACAAGCACAAGAGAAAATGGAAAGTGGCTCAAAGCTGTCAACGTATAGGACGGATCTTACTAAAGCATCGTAGGCTACCAACGAGACACGATTGGACCAGTTCTTCTAGTCTGGTTCAGGCACCAGTCGCGAGCTCTCAAAGCCATTGCAAACCACCAGTTCAACCAACATACACAGCTCGACAACCCCGTCCAGCAACTTAACCAGGCCACGAACCCAGGGGCCAACCAACTTACCGGGGTCCTTTTCGGACGGCTTGAGGATGAAGGTGTTGCCGGCGGTGACGGCGAGCGGGAACATCCAGAGGGGCACCATGGCCGGGAAGTTGAAGGGGCAGATGCCGGCGACCACGCCGAGCGGCTGCCGGATGCTGTACGTGTCCATGCCCGCGCTCACGTTCTCCACGATCTCGCCCGACAGCGCGCTCGGGAGGCCGCACGCGTATTCGACCACCTCTGTTGAGTGGAGACTATCTTGTTCTGCTCGTTTTTTGGGGACATTTATATGCGAGCGCTCGGGAAGCTTACGCGCTTGACAACGTCCATAGTTAAGGGAGTCTTTTGTTTGATTTCCTTTCATTCTTTGGGGACACTCGTAACCCAGCGCCCGGGAGGCGCAAGCGTACTCAACGACCGATGTCGAGAAGGGATTCTTTTGTCTTGTTTCTCTTTCGTTATTTTTGGACACTCTAACCAAGACTTCTAAGAGTTCGCTGTGTTGGACACCAACCAGATGAACCGAGAACAACGTTGATGCGAAGGAAACGATATCAAAACCCCCTCCCCTAGAGTAGAGCTTACCTAGGCCTCGAAAAACGTCGCCCTTGGCGTCCGGTATCGTCTTCCCCTGCTCCAACGTCACGTTCTCTGCCAACATTTCCTGCAAAAAGAATTGACGGACCATTCAGACTGTCCATGCGAAACAAAACCGTTCGCACTATCTATCCAATCTCTGTCAAACGCCCGATGAAAAAAACATCATACTTCATACTGCAAAGTCGAGATCATTGATTTCACACCACTACTCATGTTCGCCTCTGAACATTGAACGTCCCAAAGGTGCTTTGAAAACAGAGGGAAAAAAAGTCGAGCCGAAAAGCTGGAGCCAAACTAGCGCATGAAATCAACTTTAGCAATGCATAATGAAGAGATCAATGCGTCCAAAGGTATACTCACCATGTTGTCCCGGATGAGCTTTTGAAAGTTGAACATGACCCGCGCCCGCACCGTCACGGGAGTGTCTCTCCAAGCTGGAAAGGCAGCTTTTGCGGCGGCCACAGCCGCGTCAAACTCCCCCTTTGTGGTGTGAGGCACGCGGGAGATGACCTCTTGGGTAGCCTGCATGTACGAAGATCTCAAAGAATCAAGAAAGATGCACACAAGCCTAACAGGAGTGGTAGCCATCTGCCAACACGATCTAGGGATCCTCTTGATGGAATGGAGAAACACATTCTCCTTGCAAGCCTACTCGTCTTCTCCAAGCCAACAAGCGCCCGAACAGAAGCATTGTCACAATGACAAAGCTTGCACAGAAATACTCTTTTACGTAGCATTTCAGTCTCATGAGAGCAATCGAAGGCTGCTCGCGGCAGATACTTGAATTGCTGTAACTCACGGGGTTTGTGACATCGATTCGCCCCAATGCTTGAGAATCTGGAACTTGCCGCCAATGAGCAGCTTCTCGGTCTCATGAGAGCAATTGAGGGCAGCTCACGAGAAGCTGCAGATTTTGCAGTTGCTGTAACTCACGGGATTTGTGACATCAATCCACTCCTTGGCTTGAGAGTCGTGGAACTTGCCGCCAATGAGCAGCTTCACGCCAGGCTGCAATCAGGACAATTCAGGACTCCATCAGCAACCGCACGACTGAGGTCTTCAGGAATCTGCAACTAGCAAGGCGCCCAGAGTATGGATGCTGGGAAGACCTCATCATGTAGCATGTCTAGTGAGGAAGAAGGCCAATGCAGAGTTGGTGACAGCTTCCACTACGCACAGACACGTAATTCTCTTCAAATATACATGAAAAGAATCTTATGCTGGCTGAATTGGCTGTAGGCCCTACACTTGCAGTTAGGATTAACTTCGCAAAAGAAGAGACGAGCGAGCAAGAAGGGGTAGCAACCTACGGCTTCATGGTGTGCGGTTGCTGCACTCATCGCAGGCACTGCGTCGGCCCTTGTGCCATAGGTCCGTACCATGCGGAGGGCGACAAAGCTGCTCTCAATGTGGAACACCTGTCCTCAGACATCAGAGTTTTCGGGTGAGAAGGAGACTTGCTGAACCCACGGATTTGGCAACTCTTGAGGAGAAATCAGCACGCAAGTCATTTACCTGAAACCCCGAAGCTATCAGGTCGACAGCAGAACTTTGTTTAAAACAGGACCAGTTGAGACCTGAGTGCACGGTATGTCCAATTCTATGTCTCACCGCAGACTTAAAAAATAACATTAGTAGAGGCTGGCCAGACAAGAGTTGCAACTGTCTCATAATTGCATAAGAACAAGTCGGAGTCTTGCATGTCCACAAATGTCCAGCTGCCACTTCAAAACTCTGCTTGATTATCTCGATTCGAACAATGGCTCTTGTCACACGGAACTCAACATCAAATGAGGATGTCATCTGTAGTCAAAGAACAAAACTACATTTCGTTAAAAAGGGTGCTTGGCTCTAAAACAAGCCAATTAATCATGGGACGAGCAGAAAGAAAGTCCGCAAAACCGAGCCTCGTAGCTCACCCCGCACAAAGGGAGTGCAGGCTCCGGCCGCCATACCGCTGCCGGTGCAAGGCGAGCAGCCCTGAAGAGGGTGGACGCAAACTTCTGCGCCATTTCTGCGGGCCCTCGTCCTCAGAGAGCTGGCAGAAGCAGCCAAAGGCTCATACGAACATTTGAGCGGCTGCAGCCGACCTGCTTTATATAGCCCCGCTGGTCTGTCCAACCGTCTCTGCTGCTGCTGATGCATGAGCGTTGAGCACTGCACTGAAACCCTAACGGCTGGGTTACATAACGATGGCTGTTTACTCTAACACCTGGTTAAGAGGGTAGTCACCCCAAACCCTGGGCTAAAACCCTGACGCCAAGGAACGCGCTGTCGCAGTTGGCGCGACCTTACATTCCCACCCAACCCCCCCCCGGCCACGTCCATATCGCATAGGCAATGTGCCATACGCCGACATACCTAGGTTTACGGTAAG
>DF238041.1:0-14606 GCA_000708835.1 Klebsormidium nitens | reverse complement strand
GTCAGGACTACCTACGGTAGTCACTAAATTCCAAGTTCTTCACGAGTTCCGTTCCGAGTGCAACTCGCCCGAGAGCCGTAAAATCAATGTTTCGAACCGTCCGATAATAATTGTTTGCATCTTGGACGGCTCATTTTGCACAATAGAGTGTCCCGAGCTCGACGCCGGTACACAATACGGGTTAGTGGACGGAACGAGTGCTAGGTTGTACAAAACCCGCCAGTTAAACCTCCTACGGTAATTCAGGCCCTAGGGCCTAGCCTGCCTTGAGTAGTACCTTCGCGGCAAACGGCTGCTTGCCCGGTCGAAAACCCTGGAATGGTTTGAAGCTGACCCTTCGAAGGTCTACCGTAGTTTACGAACTTCTGACCACCCGCGGCAGGCTGGCCGTGTACCGTGTACGTCGATTTGCCAAAATTGCCAGCGACGGCGGCGGAGGCGCCGCCCTCGTGAGGCCTAATATGAACGTCAGCCTGGCTCAAGATTGCAATTGCATGAGGACCTCAGGCTCTGGCCTCAGGAATCGGGATGGCTACTGAGCTAGCTCCGGATCTGGTATTAATTGGCGCAGGAACGAGGTCGCTAGGACGGTCCCCAGGACGCTAGGAGTTAGAACTAGGACAGAGGTTCCTTCCCTCCAGTTTTAGCAAGATCGGGCAACATACAGCCTTTCTGTTGCAAGCTGCTGGGTTGGCTTTGCCGCCCCTTGCGGAGGTGGGTTTACCTCGAATTGTGGGCCCCGCCTGGTGTATGGAAGGCCGCAGGTCTCCGCTGGCCAAGCGGACTGGCAGCATGGGGGGCTGGCCGGCATCCAGCAGCAGAGTGAGTGCCCGCGGCCCACGCAGCATGTCCGCCGCGCAGGAGCAAGGCCAGCACCATCACGGCGTGGATGCCGGGCTTGCAGAAACTGCATTATGGAGATGGGGGATCATTGGGCTGAGCAGATCTCAGGGCGACCTTGATTGCGGGTCCAAGGGGTGTCTGTACTTGTATGCCGTGGAGAGGATGTGGCTCTTTGGTTGTCTTTCTTGTGCTGTTTCACATTCTTACAGGTCACACCAAATGTGCTACTTTTGCGCTTTGGCCAACGGCGGGTTGAGCGTCAGCCTGTTTATGGCAAGTGCTTCGCAGCTGCCAAAGTCCTCATGGCGGGATGCCTGGAGCTGCTATTGGTGACAGGCTTGGAGTGGCATTTTCGGCAACCTCGAAGGACCGCCCAGGCACAGCCCACCAGTGTGTGAGGGGCCTGCTGCCAGCTTGTTGCGCCCCGTTTGCGCTGCCCGCGGTGAACCCCCCCTGTGCTGTGCGCTGCTGTGTGCAGGTGAGCCAGGCACTGCTGCTGGCGGGCTGCCTCCTCGCCGCCGTGCTCCTCTTCAAGTACCTCAGCACCGGCATCTCCTACGCGCCCCCCTCCGTGGTCAGTCTCCCGCAGCTCTCCCCCGGCAAGGTGGCTCCTTGATGCGCAACCATGCTGGCTGGGCCCGTTCTTGCGCTCCCTCTGTGGGGGCCCTTCTTGTTGCTGGCGGCCTGCTTGCTCTGCCCTGCTTCTCACACGTGCTTTTCCCCGTCTCCAGTTCTCCCAGCCGCAGAAGGGCGTCACCCATGTTCTGGTCACCGTAAGCGCACTCCCCTCTCACTCTGCCGTTGTGCTGGCCCATGCTGGCTGCCGCAGCCAGATCCATGGGTCATTGGCTGTCCGACATGTTTGGAGGACCACCGATGCCCAGGCTCCATCTAGCTGACTCCAGGTCTCTGCCGGTCTGCCTTACCTCGACTAGTTCAGATCCTGGGGGCGCCCCATGTTTCCTCCCTCTGCTCACTCGCCCCTCCCCCTGTCTGCTTGCAGGGTGGGGCCGGCTTCATTGGCTCCCATGCCACGCTGCGCCTCCTCTCCGACGGCCACAGAGTCACCATTGTGGTGAGCCCCCCCGGCCCTTTGCTTGTCCCCCGCACACTCACCGCCTGCTTCGCCTCCCCTCTCCTCGCGTGCGCTGCCCTCTGCCCGTAGGTAGGCCCCTGCGCGCGCTGACCCTGCGCTGCTGTGTGGCTCGCAGGACAATCTGTCGCGCGGCAACTTGGGCGCGGTGCGCGTGTTGCAGCGGCTGGCCCCCGCGGCGCGGCTCCAGTTTGTGGAGGCGGACCTGGGGGACCTGCCGGCCGTGGAGCGCCTGTTTGCGCGCAACCACTTTGACGCGGTGATGCACTTTGCGGCGGTGGCGTTTGTGGGGGAGAGCGTGGAGCAGCCGCTGCAGTACTACCACAACATCACGGCCAACACGCTCACGCTGCTGGAGGCCGTGCAGCGCCACGGCGTGAAGCGCATCATCTACTCCTCCACCTGCGCCACCTACGGCGAGCCCGACACCATGCCCATCACCGAGGACACGCCCCAGGTGCGCCGCGCCGTACCCATGCGACTGCACCGTGCCCTCTCCCAGCCTCGAGATCCTGTGCCCTATGCTCGTTTCAGCTGTGATGGTCATTTCCCCCTTGCTGTTTGCTTGTGGATGGCTGTCTGGTGCTCCCCTGTGTCCCGCGTGGGGCCCGCTGGCTGACGCGGGGGCTGCTGCTGGGGCCGCTGCAGCGGCCGATCAACCCGTACGGCCTGTCCAAGAAGATGGCGGAGGACATGATCCGGGACTTCTCGAAAGCCAACCCGGACATTGCGTTTGCGATCCTACGGTGAGATTACGAACAAGGCGGATAAGAAGCAACTGGGCGGAGTCCAGGCGTCGGCAGCAGTTTGCCACCTTGCAAGCCGGTGTAGCTGAGAAGCAGACTGACACTTCTTGGGACCTGCATCCGTGGGCGAAGACGAGTGGGGTGCAAACAGGTCCAGGTGCTGGTGGCTGCGGGTTGCTCTCTCGCCGCATGTCGGCCCTCTCGTCCTCGTGATGCTGCGTTTCCGCTGCCTCGCTGGGGTGCCAGTGCGTATCCCCCTCCCCTTTGAGCTGGGACGTCGCCTTGCAGGTACTTCAACGTCATTGGCTCCGACCCCGAGGGCCGCCTGGGGGAATGGCCGCGGCCAGCGCTGCGGCACTACGGCCGGATATCGGGGGCCTGCTTCGACGCGGCTATGGGCCACATCCCGGGCTTGAAGGTAGGCCCTCTTCAGCAGTCAGCCGGGCAAGAAAAGACAGGAGGTTTGCGCTGTCGACCTCCCTGCCAGCGAGCGGGGTTTGCTGCTTGTAATTGGGGCTTTCACAGAAGAGGACGGCGACGCGAGAATCAGCAGCGATACCGGCTCCACTCGGGCACATACTTGCTGGACACCTCGGCACTTTTGAGAGGCTTGGGCGGGCCTGCGGTGGGTTGCTGACGTGCGTCTTGCGCGGTGGTGCAGGTGATGGGCACCAACTACCCCACGCGGGACGGCACGTGCATCCGCGACTACATCCACGTGACCGACCTGGTGGACGCGCACGTGGCGGTCCTGCCGCAGCTGCAGCCGGGCGTCATCCGCACCTTCAACGTCGGCACGGGCAAGGGTGAGAGCCAGGGCGGGCAAACTAGATGGTCCCTCTTGCGTCAAGGAACAGCTCGTGTCCACCAACGGATTCAGCAGAGCTGCAAGATGTGTGCCGCGACGTCCCTACATTCTCCCCGTCCGGTTGCCACGCTTGCAGGCTTCAGTTCGTGACATAGCCCAGGAAGGCCTGCAATTTTCGCTTGAAACATAGGGCCGATCAGGTTGACAGCGAGTTGCTGCTGCTCGGGCAGTGCCTTCTTGCGATGCTTGGGCGGGCCCGTCCTTGGGCGTGGCCTCAGGGCTGCGTTGTTTTGCTCGCGCCTGCCTGACGTGGCGGGGTGGGTGCAGGGTACTCGGTGCGCGAGTTTGTGGATGCGTGCCTCAAGGTGACGGGCAAGCCGATCAAGGTGGTGGAGCAGGCGGAGCGACGGCCCGGGGACTACGCCGAGGTGTTCAGCGACCCCAGCAAGATTCAGCGCGAGCTGGGCTGGCAAGCGCGGTTTACAGACCTCGAGGAGAACCTCCGCATGGCCTGGGCCTGGAGGAAAGAGCACCCCAGCGGATACTAGTATAATGCGGCAACTGCCGGGGGAGCATGCGTTGCTCCATCGTTCCCTTGAGACAGGCGGGGTTGCAGGTTGGATCAACTCACTACTTGAATGTACAGAACGTCTGTCCCCTAATTTAGAACGGGCTGCACCTGAGCGACTCATTGACAATATCCCCCACACAAATCCGGCCGCATGAAACTTGCGGACGGCGGTTGGCTCTGTTCATGCAGCGCATGGACATGCATCTGTGTGGCCCACCCGAAATAGTTACATCGCAACGTCATCGGTCTGGTTTAGGGCTTTGCCTCATTAGAGAATCCCTTTCTTGTTTAGGGCTTTGTCTCATTAGAGAATCCCTTTCTTGAACCCGTTCTTTGGGAGGCATCTCTAAATCATTCGGAACATTGTCTCGTTCAAGTTTTTCGGCAATGATGTTGATTATGCCTTTGAGAGACGGCATGAGTCATCTGCTTCAAGAATCGTGGTAAAGAAACAAATGCATCGTAGCCTCGTGGGTTACATGTGACATATGGATCCAATCTTGAGTTTTGAACGCCAGACTATCCTTCGAGTTCGAGTATCCGCAAGCACTTTGTCCGGGGTATTGAGTCCAGATTCTTATATGAGCAAGAGCTTTGGCGAGTATCATTTGTTGTCACATCCAGCCATGTCAATCGATATATGCTTCAGTTCATTGCATGCAAGCCTGAAGGTCGTTGATTATCTAGCAAGGATTGTGTGCAGAGCACAGTCATGAATAGCTCAGATGCGGAAGGTGCGTGCCCGGGTGCGTGGTGATCTTTCGCACATTAAAATAGAGAACCGCCGTCTTTTTTGAGTCGCAGGAAGGTCAAGGGCCTCTCGTGGACCTTCATCAGCAGGGCTCTCATGCTTGAAAATCCTTCGAGATGACCAATTTGCAGACTCAGGATGGGCCCAGAATGCTGCTCATACAGGTATTGGTTTTGGCAAAGCAAACATATGTGGTTAGCCTGAAACCCACCGTCGCATTGGGGAGTCGGGGAATCAGCGAAGGTGTAGGCGGAAACGTATGGAATGTGACCGGTAGAAAGTTCCGGCGGAACCGGGCATTGACCCGAAACGGAAACCGACGAGGGCAACACATCTGTCACATGGTCTCAACAGCGAAGAGAAGATGCAGATCAAATTGGTGATGTCAAATTCGCCCGTCCTCCAAGTGCTCTGGATCTACCGGGCAACATGAAGCGGACCAGCGCTCAGAGAAGCTCGAGTCTACCGGGCCAGGTTCTCCTATACGAGCTGGGTTGTAGTTGCGCTTATATGAGACTTTCAGCTTTCGTTTTCCCCAATCCAGATGGAATTCTGGGCACATTGTGATGGGGGGTTCACGGCGTTGCACCTGCCTCAACGTAGATATGATGCTCCTTTGATGAGCTCGCCTTGATGCTCTCTTCGCTTGAAGGCGTTCAGACAGACAGTGCGATCGCAAGCAATACAAAATGGGGGCGAACGTAGGGGTGGTGTACGAGCTGCTCCAGAGAGCGCTTTCGCAGGATGGGCACATACGGAAGGAGGCGGAAGCGGCTCTGGCAGCCGCTGAAACAACCCCAGGATTCTGCTCCTGCTTAATGGTGAGCGGCTGGTGAAGGTCTGGAGGCTGTGCGTGGAAATTATAGGCTCACCACCCTTGTAGAGCGTGGTTTGCATCTGTTTCGAAGACAATCCATGCATCTATTGGGGACGGTGAGTGTCTGGTATTTGTGAAGATGGTTTTGGAAATCACCAGGATGTTTGAAGCACTGCCTGTTAACATGGTGCACATTGAGGATGGTGAGTTTTGATCTGTAGGCAGTATTTGAGCAAAACTTTCCCCGCTTCCTGTATCTTTCAAATGCTGAGTTCCTAAGTTAAAATTTTTATCATTTTCTTGTCCCAGGAGATACTGGGTGCAAAAGGACCGCAACAGGACATACGATGGATGAGTTGTGTATACCTCAAACTGTGCACGAAGAAGTACTGGCGGACACGACACCCAAAGTGAGGGGTCAAGCAAACCCATTTTGCCTGAAGAGCAATCCTTATCCTGAAAGTTTTGAAATGAGTTCACAGTCTGTGCAGGAGGTTGCTGATTGCTTGCAAGTTTTCATGAATCTTGATGAGATTCTTGGGAGATGCTGGACAGTTGGTGCTTAAGGAAGTGCATATTGACAATCTCTAGATCAGCAGCTTCTAAATCAGAGGTGATCATCAAGGTCAATAACCATGAAATTGACGTCTTTACAATGGAGCTTTTGATTATGCAGCGCAATAAGTGAAGAAGAGAAGGCACATCTTCGAACCAGAATCTTGAATCAGCTGGGCGACGAGGATGATCAGGTCTGGTGACACCTTTTGTCAATCAAAGGATGTAGGGTGTGCACAACCTGCTTGATTGGAGCGGATAGTGCATGGGTTTCCAGTGGCAGGTGCTTATCGCTCTAAGAATATTTGGTTGTACTGCTTGTCCTGGTATTCTGATCAGTGTTACGTCTTGAGCATGAGCGGAAGTGCAAATCACTGACTTTCCAACTTGCTCTGTTTGGATGTTACAGGTTGCCTCTCAACTAGCTGTACTTATTGCAAAAATAGCCCGGGTGGACTTTCCCAAGGCTTGGTAAGTTTTTCTTCAGAATCAAGTTTCTCTCCTGTCACGTGTTGCAACTACGTCTGCAAGCCTCAGTTGGCCTCAGTCCCATATTCTGTTACTAGCTGCAAAGCACATCCCACTGAGATTCTATTGGTTACAAACACTCGCCAATTTTGCAGGCCGGATTTATTTGGCTCCCTCATCCAGAAGCTTCAAGGTGCAGATCTCCTTCTGACGGAAAGGATATGCCTCACCTTGGATGAAGTTTTGAAAGAACTGGCATCAAAGCGCCTTGCAGCCGACCAGAAGGTTTTCGCTGAGGTGAGCGAAGGCTATCGGCAGGGCGAAAAGTCCATACCCACATAAGGAAATGTACGCTGAGAGGTTCGAATTGACTGGCCTTGGTGGAACGTTTCTTCGACCACTGGCCTTCAACATATCTAGCCCTACTTGAAGAACCACCAAAAAATGTGCTGGAAGTTCGAGGATTGTTGTAACCTACTGCTGTTCTGATTGATATGTTGGAGCTCGGCCTGGACCATATGGATAATCTTGCTTCTATCAGGTATTCTGTGACGAAGCATTTTGAGTCACACTGTTTTTGTGGCCCAGATGATTACAATGACCAATTAGTAGGCAAGATCGAAGTGGCGAAGATGCACTAAGAAATTCTCAGATCTGAACCTTACACTCTAGCTCCATTGATTGCAGGTCACTTCGCAACTTTTCGACTATAGTTGGCACTATTGGTGTGGGGATACTCAGACCATCATCGATGCACTCTCCTCGATTAAGAACATGGCTGGCAGACAGATACTGAGTCCAGCTGATATGAAAACGCTCCTTCTCACGTGTAACCGGTGGTACTTCTGCCTGAAATCGATTCGGAGGATGCTCAGGTTTGGGTTTCCCAGCGACGCCAAAGCAGTGGAGGTGAGGACCAAATATTGACCTGCTGATCACAAAGAAATATACGCTCCACCTCGTATTTCACTTGGCTTTTGCTCTGATCACCGGCAGTCTTGCCCAACATCATTCTGAAACAGCTCCTCAAATCCAACTGTGATGCGGTGCAGGAAGTGCCTACGGTGCAAAAGGTCGTTCCATCCCTCCTCCAAGCTGTGCAGACGTTCATTCCTTTGGGTAAGCCGCTGCTAATTGCTGTTTTGAGGGCCTTTTCGGTTGTGCCTGGAAGATATAAATTACATCTCCCATCCGCGACATGAAGAGGGGAAGCGTCGCTGTTGGCCCACACTAAGTGTTCGTTTTTGTTTGAGTGGAAGATTTTGACATATACATGTTTGGGCTCCAAAGCTAGCTTTGGACGGGGTTCGAGCAGGTTCAAACGAACGGAGTTCTTGCATCCCTCTCTATATTGATTCAATTTCCATGTAATGTTATGCAGAAGCAAGCTTACGACAACAAGCTCTGGACAACGAACTCAAGAAGTTTAACGAGAAGTCAGCCCTCAAGCTGCTGAAGACAATCAACGACGTGCAGGCTACCCACCCCTTTTCTTTCTCAAGCAAGAGCCTGCTTTTCCCGGTCCTTGATTATTGCTATCGACAGATTGCAGATGTCCCCTCCAATGGAGCCGTGCTTGATCCCGCTTTAGTGCAGTGCATGACGATTGTGCAGAACGTGCTAAAATGTGTAGCATATAGAGAATCCCAGAAGGGCCGGATCCTGGGAGAGAGAGAGGAGTCCCAAGCGGACCTTAAGGGCCGATTAGCGGCCCAGGCGCGCGAGGTAGTGCATGCGTTCATGAGCCAGGAGAAACTGGTGTACTTATGCAGGCTGCTGATCCAAAGGTGAGGGATTGGTCCGCCACGCTCATCCCCTCTGTCGAGTCTGAGCCGGGAAGGCTTCGTCAACGTTGCTTTGTGCTGAGACCCGTGCACTTGCTGCTTCACAGCTTTTAGCCGTTTGAGGATACATTTTCCAAATTGGTGCTTCTTTTGCACAATCAATCTGCACAATCATTCTGCAATCGGCAGCGGTCGTAATATTTTCGTTGTTCCCAGGTTCTTCATCCTGAGCCCCAACGATCTGGAGAAGTTGGCAGAAAGCCCGGAAGACTACTATCACGAAGAAAGTATTGCCGGCCCCACGGACGGAGTCCGTCCTTGTGCGGAGGGCCTCTTCTTGGCGTTGTTTGAAGATCATCGAGAGGTGAGCACTGCCACTTGCAGACGGTTTGGCAATTGTGTTCCACTTGAGCTTCTCTTGCTTGCTGCGGACATGCACACGAAGATGCTGCATTGAATGGTGCTTTGTCCTCCAGAAGGCAAATGACTTCCACCTGCGAGCTTTCAACGCGAAGGCCGGGCATTTGATGCTCTTTCCTTTCGAATGCCGGGGCCACCAACGGAACCTTAGCTATCGGCTACCGCGTTCGCAGATACTGGCCCCGGTTGTGCTGGCCGTATTGAAGGAGGCATCGGAAGCGTGTCCCCCTGGCCCGGCATCAACGTCGGGGAACGAAGCTTCTCCCGCTCTACTGTTCAAAGAGGCGGCCTACAACGCGGTGGGCCTGGCCAACTATGACCTGGAGGAGTCGGTTGATTTCAAAAGTTGGTGAGAGCTGCACCTCGCTTGCTAGCCCAACAGGGGCTTCCCGCTTCGTGTTGAGCCTATGCAAGGGGCAGAGGCTTTCTTGGTGCGACTAAATGTATATGGGAATGCTTATGCCTTGCGTGCTGCTTTTCCAGGTATGATAGCTCGCTTTCTGTCGAGCTCTTGGATCGGAACGTCACCGGAAGATTACTGCGGTCCCGCGTAGCCTGGCTGCTGGGAAGATGGGTTGCCAAGGTGAAAGCGCGCAGCTCCTTCATATTTGCTGATGATCTCGAAGCTTGTATATGTTCGCTTCCTTTGTCCGAGTAGTTGTGGTTGCGCCATTTTTCTAGCCTAAAGGCGGCAGACTCAAGCTCATATTCTGTTCGCTCAATAATTCTGTCGTTGCTGGGCTGCACCAACGTAAGCTTGGCCCATGCTCAGTCTCCTGATCTTGCCTTCCAACTATTTCGCAGGTGAAAGGCGAGCTGAGGCGGCCCGTATACCAGGCCCTCGTCGAGCTTCTCCAAGAGGACGACGCAGCCGTGCAGGTGAGCGCAGCCCGACCATCTGACCGCATACCATACCACGTGTGGCAAGAGTCCGTAACTTTATCAATGTGGAAATTTATTTTGACTCACATGGTGCGGGTTTTGTGCCTGGATAGCGGGATCATTTTCTCGTCGTCTCCATTTGTGTTGCGGTTCTGAATGGCGGAAGTGAATCGGCAGGAAGGCTTGCCTTCGGCCTTTTCCTTACGTCGCCGCCCCGCCTGCAGCTGAGCGCAATTGGCGCGCTGCGTGCGCTCATCGACGACGTCCACTTTTTCGAGCACGAGTTCGAGGAATTTCTGGGGGCGTTCCTCCAGTTTCTCTTCCAGTTCTTGTACAAAGCCACCAACTTCGAATCTCAGGTGACTGACGAAGTCTTCAATTTAGAGCGGCTATTGCGGATTCGATTCCTTCTTTCTCTTTGTTACGTCTGTTGCGAAGTCTCTTTCATGGCACTTGGTCCTGCAGATTGGCCATTTATTGATGCAAGATCTGCAAGGCGTTGCAACATCGGAGACTGATATGCTGGAAACACATTTGAGCAACTACAAGAGAAAGGCGTGCTGAAGTGTATAAAGCACCTTTCAATGGCTTCCTTCTGGTCAGGCCCTTTTAGACGAACCCCATCACTGTCGTTGCAGTCTCAAGGCTTCAACCTGGTGTCCCTCATCATTGAGCGCATAGGCGACAAGATCGTCCCTTTCGCCGAGAAGCTGCTCGCCATCTTCCCAAACGTAAGTCTCTCACCTTTTTGAACCAGCCGTTGAAGTGGGTAAACATTGCACGTGGCGGCACGCACCCAAGTGCTGTTGAGCCAAGGGTTTGAGGATCCACTGCTCACTTCGCCCCTTTCAAGACGGGATGACTTCTGTTACTGATCGCAGAGTCCCTCTACTTTGAAACCGAGTCAAGATGACCCGAACGCTGAGACTCTGGAGACGTCATGACTGTCCATCTTCAGCCTACCTATAACGTGACGTTAGTAAGCGGCTTGTGCAGAATCAGGAGCCTCACGCTCGCTTTCTGCTAGGTGCAGGTGTGGACGTCGTTCGAGGGCCAGAGCCTGATCCGCATCCAGGTGCTGCTGGCGCTGCAGCGGCTGGTCCACGCGCTGGGCCCCCGCTCCACGGTGTGCCACCCCGTCGTGCTGCCCATCCTGCGCTACAGCACCGACGTCACGCAGCCCGACGAGGTCAACATGCTCGAGGACGGCATGCTGGTGAGGCGACGGGACACTCCTCCCTCGGCTCGCTTGGCGTCTACCCGGTCTTTACGCTGCTATTGCACAATAAGTGGTACCTACTTGAGTTGGGCAGTTCAGTTTGTGATTGTTTGCTGAGGACTTGCTAATGAGGATGGCAATCTTTGCCACGTGCGTTTGCTCAGCAGGTGGACAACTTTGCCGCAATCTTCTGACGGTTCTCCTCGGCTTCTGGCAGCTGTGGCAGACGGTTCTGCGACACACTCCCGCCGTGACTCTGGACCTGGTGAACCTGTTCCCACACCTGGAGGCCGTCATGGAGAAGAGCTTCGATCACCTGCCGGTACGAGCCTGTGAGACCTGTGCTGACTCTCCAAAAGCGGCTTCTGTTGCTGCATCTCACTCGCGTAGTCAAAAGCGTGGCTCTCTCTATGAGCACGACATTAAGGTCAACGGTTGTTCGTCCACCCCTCCTGTTTTTATCGGTTATGTCGCTTCTCCTCGAAATGTCCCAACAGTACAGGTACTCTACATTCATCCAACCATAAGGACCAAACGCATTCGATAATAGGACTGCGAGCTTCTTTGGCGGAGCACTCAGTAGAGTTCCCATGAATGTCAGCTTCTTCAGGTCAGACCACGTTGTAATCCACATGACGCTAAGGGACTTCTTTGTTCTTGCGCAGGCGGCCATGAGCATTCTAGAGAGCTACATTCTGTTGGGTGGCGCCCAGTTCCTGCAGCTGCACGCCCAGCGGGTCGCCCACATCTTCGAGCTGGTGGTGGGAAACATCAAGGAAAAGGGCTACGCCGCAGCGCTGCCGGCAGTCGACCTTCTGATACAGGTAGGAGGAATACACAAGTAAGGCGGAAGCGTCGTCAGACTACAACTCATCATTGTCCCAACTTCTGAATCTTAACACTGTTGAAGAGAGGCCCTCAAAAGGCTGGTTGAGCGTGATAGCGAACGCGGGACAGAGTACTTGAATGTTGGAAACCTTCGTTGTCGTTCTCAGATGCCGTCTGTCGTTGTGAGGAGCGGCGGCCGCCTCCCTTGCTTAAGTCGGCTGATGGCCCTGCAGTCTATTATTAGACGACGGAAACGTAGGATTACAGAAAGGACGGAGATCCGCGAGCGCCCATGTGCCTAAGCCCCTGACACATAGTTTTCTGTTTGCAGTGCTTTCCTATGGAGTCCCCTGCAGTAATAGAGCCTACTCTGCAGGTAGAGCTCAGAATCTACGACTAGAAGATTCCTCGTTCCCACTGTCGCATCTCCTGCAACATCGTCTTGACGGGCTCGCTCCTTCTGAGCCACGATCCTCACAATCTTCTCATATTCCATGCACTCCCGCATGATTTGGTGGTACGCGCTCTATTGACAGCTATTCTGGAGCGCCATATCAAAGTCGTGCGGACGAATGCTTGCGCTCATGCGCGATTCTTTGAACTCGTTGCAGAAGCTGTTGGCCATCGTGCTGGGCACCATGAAAGAGTCCGAGCTGGTTAAAGCCGCCGCTGCTGCCGTGCTCGCACGCGTCCTGCTCCAGAACACGGCCTTCTTTCTGGACTTCCTCCCTCGGGCCGCAACTGCCATCCCTGCTCTTACTCAGTCCGCAAAAGCTCCGCTCTTTGTGTACGTAGACTGCCTCTTAGAAAAGGTGAGCCGCTGTGCGTTGGCTTCACGACCGTCCATCCATATCTTGAGCGACTCAAGTCCCTTGCCTCCTTGTTCCGGTTGTACACTGAAGGAACAGGAGAGCAGAGACCAGCGAATCTCGTGTTTGACCAGCTTTAGGTTTCCGCACGTCGTTGTCCTGTCTGCTCATCCTGCGCCCTGCCATCGCAGTTTGATTCCATGACGACGGCCCCCCGCCGGAAGCTGTGCGCGCTCGCGCTCTGTGCCGTCCTTCCTCTCAAAGAGAACGCGGTGCTCGAGAGGCTGGAGCAGATCGTCAGGTAGGGCCGTTCAAGCTGGCCACCGCGGACCATGCGCCTTCCCTACTATTAGGCTCCGACATCTGCTTGAACTTTCCCCCGTTTCAGCCAGACTGACGAGGCCGGTTGCTAGATGACAGCAATCCGGATCCTGTCAATAACGCAACATCATCAAAAATGAAGCCGTCCTCTGCTGAAGGCTGTTTGCTTCGCTTGCTGATCTCAAGCTATGTTCGGTGGCTTGCCTCAGTAACGTCAATGTTGACTGATAGTCGAGCTTTCATGTGGGTTGTTTGCAGTGCATCCACAGGTGTCTTCCACGAAACAGACGGAGACACTGAAGCCGTGCCCTACGAGTAAGGACTGGCTCACCTTCAGCTTCCACTTGTTCTTCTAATGTAGATCATGTTGGATTTGCAAACAGCGTTTCATCGTCCCTGCTCCTTACTTGCTTGATCTGCTGAGTCTGCTGCAAAAAGCGCTCTCCTGAAGTTCCGTCCGTCCGTTCCTCGCTGCAGGTCGGACTACGGAGCGGTCTGTGGGACGGCAAACGGCAGCCTTGGGGCCTCGCAAGAAGGGGAGCATGTACGGAGGCGGCAGGTGAGGCTCGGACGTCTTGCTGAAGCAACATCCTTCGTCCGCAAAGTGGTCATAAGGCGATCCGGCATCTGTTTGACTGTTTGCGAGAAGTACGGTGTTTGCACGGACGCTGCTGTATACTGACCACTGCAAGTTGCGAGAAAGACATGGGATGAGTCCAGAAATAGGAGCGGATGCAGGATTTGCCCTTCTCGACGTCAAATCGGCAGCCCGCTCTTTAAGTAGTGAGCAATCTTTTCTGTCGCTGCAGGTTTATGAGACGGACCCCACCAATATTCTCAACGTGGGACTCGTAGTGCTCAAGCAGCTGGCGGCTTGCAAGTCCGTGCACGGGGAGAGCACATTCAACTCCGCAATGGCGCGCATGCACCCTCAAATCCTAGCGCAACTGAACCAACTTATGGCAATGTAGATGGAAGGGGCGGCATCAATAGCATCCGACCTGGCTAGTCTTCGAACGGGAACGGTCGAGCTCAGTATGCATGTTAAAAGCGTACTTTGCTTCAACGAGCTCCTGCTATGAGAACCATTCGTAATATGTGCAAAATCGTCTGATCGAAATGGGCGACAAATGGGCGAGATCAATTCGGAGCAAACATTCTTTGTTTTTCCCGTTTTTAAACGACGGGAAAAGAGCTACAGTCTAGGTATCGATACAAACCTTTCATTGAAATTGGTCCTTGGTGATAGCTGAGAGGTACTTCACTGCCTTGCGTATTAGAAGGAGATTTTTGATCTCTCCAATTGTGCAAACCCTCTTGGAGCCTCAATATACGCGTTTTTGTGATGCCTGAAGGCGTGATGTGTCATAAAGCTTGGCGAATCACATTTGTGACCATCACAATGATGGCCTGGATCGCCTGGTGTGGCGGTTGCCATGTCATATAGACCAACTCAACGAAGAACGATTAATCATTATGTGAGCATGTTCCGATCGAGTGCAACCAAGCGTTAACTTCTTATCCGTATTCTTATGCAACATGTATACTTTGTGGAGGTGTACAAAACATGCGTTGTGTGCATGCAGTGATTCTCGTGGGCCAATCAGATCCGACCCAACGTCTTTCTTTGGACCCAAACGCGGGAGAAATTGAACTATATCGGTTGCACCGGTCAACAAACCAATCTTGTG
>DF238042.1:0-14521 GCA_000708835.1 Klebsormidium nitens | reverse complement strand
GTACATTCGACTCCCTCCTTTTTGTAGTGGCATTCTCGAGCAGAGTATGTCGGACGCCGTTTGCAGCCCGGCGGCAAAGGTTTGAATTGTAGATGTGCCATTAGTTCTTTTAAGTTATATAACAAAGTCTGACCTCCACTTTGTTTTGCGGTGCTTCGGGGTGCGCGCTTGTTGAACCTCCAACGGGAGGGGAAAGATCCGGATCCGATCCTGCTCTCCTACATCCCGGCCCTGAAAGCAATCACCGACATATGTGCGGATGTAAAAAACAAGAAGGGTTTCGTTGTCATACCCCAAGTGAGCGTTGCTCGATTTGCGAATTGGGGTCCCAACTCTTTCGACTTGTTGAAAGCGTCAATGATGATCAGCTGGACGACAAGTTTTATTGCTCAATCCTTTGATTCAACAAGTGGAGAAGTTGTTGCATTGGAAAACCGAGAGTGCCAGAAGTTACAACATCGTGCTCTAAACGCCTTGTATTTTTGCTTAGGTCACGGTGAAGGAAGTCAGGCACGGGCCCAACAACGGGGTGACGGTGATCACGGAGTACGAACACCCAAGCACCGGGACCTTCTGGGAGAATGCTCACAACGCGGTGAGTTGTGATCGGGTCAGCCTACCACTTTTGTGTCGAAGCTGCCACGCATTATCTCAGAAATGTTGGATAGCAACAACATGTTCAAAAGCAACTGAATCGACGGGTTGACAAACCCCGCATTTCCCGTGTTGATGTGGTGAAAGAAGCCTTGTACGAGGCCCAAGTCGTTAGGGTCCCTGGAAAAGATGAGCGCGAATTTCTCCAGGAGGGCCATCATTTGTTTGCGCTGGCTGGTGTCCAGGTTGTCCGCCAGGCGGATTTGAGGTCGGACCGCCTCCCAGTGGGCACGCCGTTCGGGGTCGCTGACGTCAGCATTGGCAGCGGGCGGCGGGGGAACCACCGTGGTATTGACCGTTGGCGTCTCGTCCGCCGCTCGGGAGGATTCGGAAAAGTTACGCTGCTCAGCCTCGGTGAGGTTGACGATTTGAAGTCCGCGACGACGACGAGTGGCGATTGGGAGAAGGGCTTCGTTTGCTTCGTCCACCGGGTGCAGCATCTCGCCGTAGTTGTGATGTTCAAAAACCTCCGTGTAAAGTTGTGCCAGCATGGCGACGCGCGCGCGGGGAAGTAGCTCGTGCTCAAGACAGAAGCGAAGCAAGCGTCGAGCTTCCGCCAGGGTGTGGAGTACCATGGCACGAGTAATTGGCTTGCCTGTAGTCGGGGGTCCTTCGGTCGGTAGTTCTGAGGTGACGTCAGGGGGGTACGTCTCCGTTACGCCGGGGTCTCCACAGGGGCGACGCCAGGGTTCGCCAAGGGGGAGCTGCCGTCGGAGCTGGTCGCTTGGGATGCTGTTGAAGTAGACGCTGACGTTTCAAACAAGTCTGAAGACGGCTCGTCCGAGCTGGGGTCTGATGACCCGCTGTCGTCAGAGATAGCCACCGGAGGCGCCGTGGAGGTATCTGATGACGTCAGCGGGGAGTCGACGGGCGGTCCGTCAGGGTCGGGCTCTCCTCCGGGGCCTCCAGGCTCGGCTTCAGTGGTCAGGCAGTCCGGTGCTTCGATTTGGTACACGACTGGATCGGTCAGCGTTTGTGCCACCGGCGCCTGGTAAATGAGTCCGGTGGGCGCGCCTTGGACCTTGGCTGACTTCAAGTAACGGCAGCGAGCGCCACGTTTGAGGGAGCTTGAACCGGAAAAGGTCCGTTGAGTAATCAATGACGCCAAACATGGCGCGCAGCGTGCCCACGCCAAGGAGGATCGGATAGCGGAAGCCTTCAGCCACGATAAAGCGGGTGCGAACGTTGAGGTAGCGTCTCCCCTTGCGGCTCCTGGCGCTGGTGACGTGGCAGGAGGTGCTATGGGGTGTTGAACCTGAGGCCTCTCGCGAGCGGCCTGAGTGACGTCAGCCCTTCGGTAGGCTGCCCACTGCTCTTCAGCTCGGCGGTGCTCCTCAGCCTCTCGGGCTCGGGTGCGTTGCAGGGCTGCCTGGTGCTCCTGGTACTTGGCGAAGCGGGTGATCTCGTCTGAGGTGAGTTCCACCAAGTCCTCTGTTGATGGTGCAGTCCCGGTGAGGTTGGAGGGGCCTGCTTCTTCCGAATGGACCTTCCCTCGGCGGAGTCTCTCTGCTTCGAAAGGCCTTCCTCCGGTGGGGACTCTTCGCGAGGAAGTGGATCTTCCGGGGGGTCCACTGCATGGCTCCTTGGCGGTGTTGAACCTCCATGGGGCTCTCGGTCAGGGGGATCCGCCAATGGAGAAGCAGGGGAAGTGTGCTCCCGCTGCTGCTCCGGTCCTTGATCGCCAGTGTTGTCCCTTCTGCGTCCGCGGGTGCCGGGGCCCGCCATGTTCCTTTGCTAAAGCTCAGCACAAAACAATTCCGAAGAATCCGGTCCCTCTGATACCAGGAAGACCACCGGAACGCTGGGACCACTAGCAATTCACAATAAACACCACTCCTAGTTCCCACTCCCGTATCGCTCAGAGTTATACTAACCCACAGCTAACTCTCAGCGTAACTCAGCGTGGAGCTACAGACAATTTAACTATCGATAAGCAGGCAGCGGAATATAGCGTGGGGCCCATGCAAAGCTAACCGGACAAGTGCGATACTACCGAGAAGTATTGCACAGGGGAGTGTCCCATACCACTCCAGCTAGCAGTCATGTGAAGTAACGAATCGAGACAAACAGTTACAACTCGCACAAGCTCACCACTGGCAGTGTCCCCGTTGACTGGGCCACTGTGCATTCACCACGTTGCAATGTCGTACATTCGCGGTGAAGTCTGATCGAGCTCAGAACCAAGTGATAGGGCAGGTTGCGAGAGGGTATGAGGCTGAGAACGTCGTTGCGGGGCTTAAGGCGTCCCGGAAGGCCTGACAATCTTACACCTATGCAATACGGCAGAAACGCCAGCCAAACGCTACGGAGACAAGTGTCCCAAACCAAAACGCTACTAGAAGCAAGCGCCTCTCAAACAAGCAATCAAACAAGCAATCAAACAAGCAATTCCGCGGAATCCACAAAAGGAAGGACGAAAGGAGGAAACCGAAAAAGAGATCAACTTTTGTAGATTTTCGCTTCAATTGGTTGTGTCCATTTCCATGGGCTTAGGAATCACTACGGGTTTTGTCGAGGACGAAGCCTTTTCGCGCCGCTGCGCTTAAAGGAAACTCTTATCCCCGCTGGCGTGGTTGATGTCGTCAAAAACGAGGTCAACTCGCGCAACATTTCTTCCTGAAGAGTAACCAAACTTCTTCAGTTGGGTGCGCACTATGGGTTCGGCGTAACATTGAAACATCGTTAACCAGAAACGCTGGTTATCTTACAGGCGATGGACATCCTACTGGAATTTGGTGGACGTATTAGACTGAGGTGCTCGCAGAAGAATGCGGTGTGACCTCAGCAGCAGCAAGTCGTGCACCTTGCGGTCACCGGCGCCGATCAGAACCGCGGGTTTGCGCAACGGTTATCGTGGCACCATGGCGGCCGCCAACCGCGGTGAGTGTGTGGAAACTGGTCAGGACTCTACGTTCCAACGTGTTTCAAAAAAGCTGCTTCGAGCGTTTTCAGTGAGGACACATTGCAAAGCCCTTCTTAATGTCAGCGATCTGATTGGTATGCTCACCGGCAAGCTTGGCAAGCACTTGAGTTCCCAGCTGTGCCACGTAGTCCTGGATTGTGGTGCACGCGATGGGCCGGCAGGGGTGGTGAGTTGATCCAGAACATTCCGTCGATAATACAGGCTTTGACGGAAGGGTAGTGGTTGAGCAGGCAGTCATGAAACGTCTTCTCCCCCACAATGTACCTGACAATAGCATTAGCAATTGTGCCTTTGATACATTTGTACCACCTCTAGTTGACAAAATTTACCAACCTGCATGATTGGCTATGCTCGATTGGTTGTGATCGATCGGACTGTGGAGCCCAAGTTGAAAGCATTCCTTCTAGTGTGAGCAAGAGTAGTTTTAGCTCGTAACAGCGGCCTTACCTGATGAACTTGCTCTTTGCTCCTTTGCGAAGGCTGCCCTCGGGTGTAAACAGAGCCTAAGCAATGGGGTTAGCTTGGAGGAAGTTCTTGTCATATGGCAGCCCGTTCCTTGCACTGTCGTAGAGGGTTTTGATGGCTTGGAAGTCTCGGGCAAGGTCTTGCTTCCTATCATGTCGGTTTTTCTGTTTCCTCGCTGACTCCGCAACGTACCCGTCCAGATTGGTCTTCGGGTTCACCCTCCAGCGCAGCGACATGGGCACTCGGAGCACTGTGTGCTCTACGAAGATGCCGAGGTGCTGCCCCCCTATGCCCCGGAATTTCAGCAAGTCCTCCTAGGAGTCCTTGGTGGCAACCGTTGCTTTGAACAAGTGGCCCAGCCTATCTTGCTCCGGTGGCACCAATTCAGGTGAGAGCCAACCGTGTTCGAGGAGATGGTTTGTCGCGTTTTGAATGTTGATTTCAGAGTAGCGTTGGGTGCCCTCGTTGCTACTTTCTTTGTCGTCCACCACGTTACGCCGCCCCAGTCCGTCGACCTGCTGGTGCACGTTTTTTACCGCTTCTCCTATGTAGGGCAGCGTGTTTGTCATAATTTGGAGGTTTTCAGAGCTAACGGCGTTATGCGAGGCACCCTTGACGTTTAGGTTCACCAAGCACTCGTGGCACTCGTCTTTTCCAAGACACACGTGCGGGCGGCCAGAAAGGTTTGCAACCCAGGCTCCATTAGCTAATGCTCTGACTACGTAGGAGGGCCAGGCTTGCATGTCCGCCAAGTGAATGGGCACCAGCTGCTGGTAGTGCGTCCTGTCTTGCGATCTAACTAGAGGGGCGAGCTTTACGTAGACTGCCATTTTCAGGTTCCAGTTGCCCGTCCGAATCGCTAGGAACAAAGACACGTACGCAAGCCCTTCTTGGTGAACGTAGTCCCACCAAAACCGCCACGTTTTCTTCGATTCGGAGGCTTTTTTACCCCAAACCATGAAAGCAACATAGAGGCCGTCCAGGTCGACCCCTAGCGCGTCGAGCACTGCTTGCACTCGCGCGGGAAGCTCTGCCTGATCCACCGTGTCCCCGTCCGCAGGTGGCCCAGGCCTCTCCGCCCTCCGAACCTCTTCCTCCAGCTCCGTCGCCGCAGCAGCGTCAAGGAAAGGCAGGCCTCCGCTCTTCCAAAAGAGCTTGAGCTGGAAGCGAAACATCGCCTCCCATACCTGACACAAGTGAGTCGCCAAATTTTATCATTTTCGACTTATTTTGGGTGCGTTACAAGTGTCAGCTGTCCTTGTAATCCGGATTAACAGGACGTGGCACGCTGAATCTGAACGGGTAAAGCAAGAAGATGGGGGTTGCGGATTCTGAAAGTAGAACAAAACGGCGTTGAAGCGTACTGAAGCACCCAAGCCTCCGTGGAAAATAAAGTATGTGGGAGAAATGGGATTATTACCCGGAGCTTGAATAGGTTGTTGCGGCGGAAGTTGGTGCCCTCTTTCAAAATTGTCGCGTCATGGGGGTAGCCCATCAGGGGTGCAAGGTCGATCAGGCCAGCGTCGAAGTATATTTTTTTGTAGACCGGATGCAGATTGAGGCAGAAGTGCCAGTCGCCAGGGTAGGGTAAGAGCCAGGGGAAGAGCGACGGGTGTTCGTTTTTGAGCTCGACCATCATTTTCCAAGTCTGCTGGTCCCCCGCCACAACCAGATGCTTCAGACGGCTGCCCACTTCCAGGGCACGAGCGATGCGGAAAATGGATTCCGACAGCTGTTGCTTGTCACTGGCTGGCCTTCAGATCGTACGTTCCCACGTAGACAACTACCGAAGGCTCATGCCTAGCTGTAGCTTCTGCGGCCAAGCTGTCTCGCAGGCTCCATCGTAGCTCTCCTTTCACCGCCGTTCTTTCCCGTTTTACCACCTGCCGAAACAATGTTTGTGATTCTGCTCCCACGCCGCCCGATATGGTTCCTTCATCCCCACAATGTCCTCAACCGTTAAGCCTTTCCCTTGCAGGGTTTCGAAGGGGCTCCGATACGACTGCCGAGCGTCGAGCCGGATGCAGCCGGGGAGACTCTCATCGGGCGGCCGATCGATCCACTTGTCCCCCTTGGTCAAACTCCTCGCCGTCTGTCCTTCATCTGCGCCTCTGTGAAAATAGGTATGGCCGCGCGCTCCCCCCCCGTCCCCTCCGGTGGCAGCTGAATTGACTTTTGTGCCGTGATTTGGACGGTTGTCACGTGCATGTCCGGGGCCATCTTGCCGTCATATCGGAAGCTAGAGGAAGCGTTCTTGTCGAGGTTATCTAGGCTGGCTACCACAAAGGCCGTCTCGTAAGCTGGGGGCAGCTGGCGGTATGGACCGTCCTTTATTATCTGTTTACCCCGGGCAGTGACGTACCTGTCGAGAGTGCTTTTGCTCACGGTCGCCCCCAGGCGGTTCAGGGTTTTCATTAAGATTGAGGAGCCACTTGTCGATTGCACCAAGGCCGCCAACGCCACTTGCAGTGGGTGCTTTGCTTCCTTGTTGGCCGAGAAGCACATGATCGAGAGGGCAAACCAAACCCGAACCCTTCGTTTATTTTCTTTGACTGCATTCCCCTGTTTTCGCTGCCCCAGCCGCTGCGCATCGAGGACCGCTTGCTCGTTCCAACAGAGCCTGTCTAGAAACGCCTAAAGCTGAGGGTCTACTTTGGCAATCTCTTGCTCAAAGTTCAACTTCCGAATGTCAAACTCGCCCATCCCATCCGAGTCTCCGTTGTAATCCTTTCTGAGCCGCCTCACTTCCCTTTGCAGGAGCTTATTGAGGTTCTCCGCTGAAGGCCTTCCCTCCAGCGTTGCCCGCTCCGCCACCAGCTCCTTTTTCAAACCCTCGATCTCTCTCTGCAACCCGTCCTTCTCCCGCTTCGCTGTGCTCAATTGCTGATGCAGCAACTCCACCGGGTCAACTGCCTTGCTCAAAAGTAACATGCCTGCGTTCACGCATTGTGTGGATGCCCACGAGGCTTCCCAACTTTGCGGAAACGACCGCAACCACTCGTTCCGCCCTGACTTGAGTTTCCTCTTCCCCTTCGTTGTTGAACAGGGCAGCAACTTCTGCCGCGGTCGTCGTCTTCCCGCTCTCCACCACTTGTAAGACGTGCAAGCGAACTCCCTCCTCAACGTCGGCTGCAAGAAGGGTAAGGCTTTAGGTAACTTACATCCAGTTTACATGGTTCGATCACTCTTCAGCCCGATTCAGAAGTTTCGTAACCTAACCCGGATGACGTGGCAATCTAACCCGGTTACGGTTCACACTTTATTGGGTTGTTTCCTTTTACCTAACCAAATTGAACACAACCCTATATAGAATAAATTAGGCCACTAATGTGCCAGATCAAGGCCTCTTGACGCCTGTCCGTAGCCGAGCTGAGCGTCCGAGCGCCTAGCGCGAGGTCGCGGGTTCGAGCCCGACTCCATGCATTTTTTGCTTTTTTGCATGTATCACTTTTTGATGGGCAAAACTCGCGTGCTTCACAAAACGGTTCGTTATCAATGAATTGGGGGTTGACACGAGACTCTTGGAATTTAAAATTCAAAGCGTTCCATCCTCGACGGAACGCGCGCGGCGGACCTGTGACTTTGTACGCCCGCACCACCGGCTTTCGAGTACGGTTCTTCCGGCGAAAGCCACTGGGGAAACACAACAAGCCATTGTGTTCACAAAGCACCATTGAGACCGAGAAGAATCCATTCGAGGTGTCAAGACCGGAGCCTTACCGCACAGGGGTCACCACAATTCGTGGCAAAATAAGGCCATTTGGCACACGTCATAGTATTTTATTGCCATTTTTGTATTGGCCACCTCACATCAACTTTCAAGGTGCTTGCACCTCAAACATCTCATAATAGGAGTTGGCTAATTTTCCAGATTTTGAAACCGACTGAGAATGGCCCCAATTGCATGTAGGGTTAATAAGTCCACGTTATAAAACTTTTGAATCGGGGTGTATACCTAAAACGGCATCTGTACTGAAAGTTTGACAAGCTCTTAAAGGGCAAACTAGAAGCGTCGTTTGCTAGCAATACAAGCAACGATCCTTAGGTTCCCACAAGAACTGACGTGCTTCTGAATTCATGCTAGGGCCCAAATATGCTTGCGTTTTCAACTTGAGGTCACATACTTGGCAGCTTCCTTGATTGGCTCTGTCGTTGGAAGGCATCGCTGGATTTTGGAGTAGGTTCCGATGCCGAACTTGAGTAGGCGTTCTCGCGAAGGGTGATCCAAACGCTCGTTGGACGGAACTCGACCGATCTCCGGCTGTGCTGCCGTTCACAGTTGCCTGCGTGACTGTAGGCTGCGGTAGATTCGACTCACGCCCTCCGTCGTTCTCTATCCGGACTCTCTCCTCGAGGACCTGATATGGACGCCTTTGGTTTCTCTCCCCAGGTTCGGAGACGCCATGCCCGCCGCTAAAACCGGGGAGAACTTCACGGCGGGCCCCCCAAAATCCGAAGCCAGGTCGGGCCTCCGCTCTTCCGGAATTGGGAAGCCGGAGCCTAACATCTGGAGCCGTGCATCCACCGGGGCTGGCCGTAGACGTTCGGAGATCAACGGCCCTCCGAAAGTGCTTGCGTCTGCCGGTCGCCGACGCTCCCCTCCCAGCCAAGGTACGTCCTCCCAAGCCGGCTGTCCTCTCCGTTCGTGAGAGCCATAGAGGTCAGGTCGACGAACGTTTTCTGTAGCTTGGCCGTCTGCAAGTAAGTGGTGTTTTGGATCCTGTTTTGAGGTGTCTTTTGGAATGTGACTCTGTGTTGCAGTCGGACTCACAAACACAAAAACCCGATGGAAAGAAAGGACCAGGTCAAACTCGTCGGCATGTGAAAAATGCTATAGCAACCAAACCCACGGGTGACCACTAATTGAAGAGTATCTGGATGAACATATAAAACCTTTGCAGTGCGCTTACGTGTTGTCCGTCCCGATGATGCAGGCCAGCTCTGGAGGCTCGTCTGGTGCATCGTCTGCCCTCGCCACCTGTCCCTCGCGAAAAGCGGGCTGCCCACAAAGTCTGCCGGTGCCTGTCCGGCCTCCCATTCCACCCCCCCGCCCCGACCTCCGAAGTGCTGCTCCCTCCCCCCCAAAAAAGGGGAGCCTGCCGATCCTGCCAACGGGGTGAGTCCAAGCTGCCTGGCCCAATGGTGGTGCGGCACCCCCCCCATACCGCCTTGGAACGGACCAGCCCCGGATAGGCCCGACAAGGTTACTCCTGGTTGCCCCTCCAACTCCTGCTGAAAACCTACTTCCCTGCGGACTTGCCACCCCCCCCTCCCAGAGAGTAGAGTGCTTTCGCATACCCCCGGCGGGCTCATGTCTTGTTGCCCCGCTACCCGTTCGTGCAAAGATGCTCCTCTCGGGACTTGCCTCTCCTCTTGAAACGGGTTTCCTCGGACGCCCTCCGACGACCCTGCAACGCCAGCCTGCCCTATCGCTGATCGTTGGGAGTCGAATACCCCCCAAACTCCCCCCTCTCTCTCGCCCAAGAAAGGACTTGGCTTGAATTGCCTCAGCGCATCCACGGTCGGCTGGCCGGCTGCCAACGAGGTGGTGAGCTCTTTTCCGACCCTCCTCTCCCCCACGCCCCCCAGGAAGGGAACACCCTCAAACCCCCCCTGCCATGCCATTTCAGGCTGCCGCGCAGCTCGTTGTTGTGTCGCTGCCCCCCCCCGCTCTTGCCTCTCGCGCTCCCTCGACATCGGAGCGCCCCCCGGTCACCCCCCGGGGCGATGTCATTGCAGGCTGCCCTGGCGCATGGTTTCGGGCCGCGTCCCCGTGCGGCGCGCTCAAGGGATGCCCTCCTGTGACATGCGTTTGTGCTTGTTGCTGCACGAAAACCGTAGACTGGTGCTGAGCTGCTTGTTGCGTAATGAAGGCTGCCATGAAAGAATTGGGATCCAGGTTGGGATCCACTTTCGTGGTTGGTGACGTAAGCTGGCTGATGGGCGCTGAGGACAGTCGCCGGTTGTGTTGCCATCTTGGAGCGTGCGGTCGACAGCGGTGTCACAATGACTTGAACCGGTTGCCCTTGTTGTCGTGTGCGCGCGGCAACCGCCGGAACCACGGGAGCCACATATGCGGTAGCCTCCCCGCTAGTTACGACAGCGTTCTGCAATACTTGCAGGTAGAGCCTCCCATCCTCGGAGGGAGATCTGCTTCTGGAAGGCGGCTCACTCCTATTGTCGTCTTGGCCAGTTATCGGAAGTTGATGAGTGACCCCGCCCACTGCAGGTACATCGCGCTCACTGTCCGATCGTGCAGCAGCATCTAATGCTGCCGCAAATTGCCTCGCCGGTCTTGTGGTTGTAGTGCGGCGCTGCAAGATAAAGGGCATCTTGATTTGCAAGGTGAGTTATGGCATGATACTTTTGAGAGAGCAGGTTTGCGTGCTTTCAGGCTCAACGGACGTGCTTTGTTGGTTGCTGTATGCAAAAACAGAATCTCACTAAGCTGCATCATGCCTTCAATTAGAAAGACTATTTAAGCTCACTTTTCTAGGGTGTTTGCTCCTCAACTCCTTATCTGTTTTCTGCCTTGAGGGGGGGGTCTCCGCCTTGGGGTCTGGCGTTTCTCCTGCTCCCATGGTTGCTGGCCGTTTGCTGCCTATATCAGGAGATCCAAAAGCTTGGTTTCCATGTGTTGCAGGACCTTGGGCCTGAAGCGCATCATGCTCGCGTTGGGTTGAGGGATGCCCAAGGCTACAAATGATAGGAGCGGCATCGCGCTCGAAACGTTGAAATAAGTCGATGTGCTCGCAGACATGCTCAAGGACCTTGATATCAGATGTGCCCTCATGGAGTTCAAGATGGACTCGAATATTACCCACAAGCTGTTTCAACCTGATCCATTTGTCCTTTTGGGTTTGGGTGTATCGACCCTCTTGACTGTGCGTGTGCTTAGTTTTTGGGGCCATCCTCTCGCACTTGGACTTTTCTTGTGGAAGTGTCCGACGCCTACGCTGAAGGTTCTGGGCTCAAGTTCTAAGCTCCTAGCTTGTAGTGCAAACATTCACTATTAGTAATGGAGTCTTGAATCTGATTATTGAGCTGCATGCCTTCAGCAGTCATTCATTGAACACATCTGTTGACATGAAAAATACCGTGGGCACGGCGCAGTGCCTCACAAGCTTTACCCAATGTCGGATGCTAAGTGCACGCATCTTCATGATGATCATGGACGGTCCCGTGATGCGTTGCTTCAATGAATTGTGCCTCCCAGGTTGCCTGGTATTCGTCTCACAATGTGAAACGCCACTACCTATGTAAGCACGCAATGTTACGGCATGTGCCAAGAACCGTACCCTCTATCATTGATGCTATCCTGAGTTTGTCAGTGTAGGTACACTTCAATGTTGAGACTGACGCACTGGTACGTATACGCACAATTACGGTAAAAATACAGTGCTCTGAGCGGACGATGCATACGGGCATTAAGTGTGGTAGCCACAGTGCTGACCAGTGGACTCAGTCATGGCCCAATTCCGCCTCGCATGACAACAGCCGGTCGCGCGCACGATATTCATTTGTTGCAATATCGACCGTTCGATCGATTAGTCAACGCGTACGGTCTATCGGACGGTTCCGAAATGCAAATTCCAAATTTGGCAGGCGTTGACCGGCGTGGCGATCCACATGTCCCCCTCCCGGATGCGTATCTGATGGTACCCCATCCGCAGATTCAGGGTTGAGAAACATTCGCTCCCCCCAGGCTCATCGAACAACTCGTCCGCCACCGGCATGGGGTACTTGTCCGGCACCGTCTTGTCGTTGTGCCGGAGGTAGTCCCCGCAGATCCGCCGCTCTGTCCAGTTCCCTTCTGCGTCCTTCTTCCGTGGCATCACCGTCGACGCGCAGTTTGGCTCCTTCACCCCCGGCGGCAGCTTCAACCTCGTTGTCAGCTTCGCCGCCTCCCGTTCCTCGCAGTAGGCCTTCAGCAGCTCGTGTTCGTACTGGGAGAACCGCCGGCGGGGCGCGAAGATGGGCTTGTCGTCCGTCAACTCCACTTCGAACTCCACCCCCTCTATCGCCGTGTCCAGAAACGCCCTCCTCGCTCCCATCCGCACCTCAACACAAACAATCAGAACCCCACCAAGCCACCAAGGGGCCCCAACGCAAGCAAAAGCTACCAAATACTATGGCAAGGTCCAGGTCTCTTTCCAATTACCAACCTGCAGCAGACACTGCTGCAGTACGAAACCCTTGTCCCAAAAAAGCAAGCCCAAAAGAAAACGTCAAATGAGCAACGGCCAGAGTGACCCACAATGAAATGCCAGCCTCCGAATGTGAATACTGAAACTCTGAACCCGCCCGCTGAACATAAGCCCCTCTTCAAGAATCTCCTCATTCGCTCGAACGTGGCTGGAGATGGAAACTGCCTCTTCAGAGCTTTCCTTCGAGCAACAGGTCAAGATGATGCAAATCACCTCCAATCGAGACGTCGATGTGCCCAACACGTGGCTGAACATTGGGAACGTTATGCAGACAATGTCAACCACGCCCACAATGAGGCCCTAGAGTTTGCAGCACGACAGATTGAACAGCCATATAGGACAGCAACTGACTACGTCAAGTGGATACTGTCAACGACAAGAACAATATGGGGCTCTGACGTGGAAGCCTATGCAGCCGCTGAACTCTTTGATGCCCCTCTACTCATCTGGACGTATGCCACAAAAAGACATGGCTTCCTTATGAAGTTCCCCCACAAAATGCCCTACCCCACGTCGAGGTGCAATCCATCTACTTCACTCAGGTATCCACTTCGACGCCCTTCTTGCATCAACAGAAGCCACAAACCTTCAGCAGACCCAACTACTAGCTGCAAAGAGTAGAAATGATGAAGCAGAAAGATACATATGGACGACGCGCCGACCCCAATCCACAATGAACCAGTCAGTACTCCATCGGATTGCAGTGAGAGAAAACCAACACCCAACTCGTCCAGCAGAATGGCTTTTCACACAACACTAAAAGAAACAGCCCAAAATCCGTTCACCCTGGCAATGCAATCAGCCACCGGCTCAATCACCAATGAGAAGCCTCTTGAAAAGTGAACTTGAAAAAGTCAAACCCAATCCAATTGTGCCACAGCCCACAAAGCTCAAAGCTGACCAACCAGCTTCCAACAAGCGCAAACTACTCAACTTTATTACTGGTCCAGGTGACAAGCTAAGCTGCCAGCTACGAAACGTCTCTGCTCTGCAATAAAACTGGGTCGATCTTGCTGATCACCCGGCAGCCCCCCGGAGCCCGATGTTTTTTGGAACCAGAGCGATCCACACGAAACGCAAATGCGCGGCCACAGAGCACTTGCAACAATCAGCTCCAAACTCAACCACGGAGCCACACGAAATCTTCTCGAACAAGCACAAGCCTGAGCTGTACTCGGAAGCTCTACCAGTTGGGAACCGACCAGCTGGATCAGCTACAACCTCCGAGTCTCGAAAGAGACGTCACAGAAGAAGACCGGAGGCCTATATCTACGTTGGCCTAAGCCCGGTTAGCAATGACCGCCTCTGATAGCCACTCTGATCAGCATCAGTACCCCGGCAGCTGGCCAGGCTGCATGCACCACGCGAGCGCGCAGCCCAACATCGCGGCTGGTGCGCGCCGCGGTCCCACCGTGATATTGGAGGGTTTAGAAGGTTTCCTCGGACTGAGAACTTCACTTCACCAGCATCATTTACCAGTCATACATAAACAGATTGCGTTACCGCGTATGCAAGTCAGCTACCTCCTCTCTGATGAGATGCTTGTGGCCAGATGATTGTAAAAAAAAAAAAAAAAAACAAACAAATGTGAGCGGTGCATCACAACCCCCCCCCCCCCCCCCCCACGACGGATTGGCGCCTAAGAGGCGCCACCCATGCCTGTACCAAATTGTTGTAATGTTATCCGCTCAACATGCTCCAAAGTTTCACCAGAAGAACACCAAATTGGACATGAAGCATATTTGACGATCAAAAGGCTCGTGTCAATTGGGCGTCACTTTGTAAACAGAAGCTAATTTCGCTAAGGAAATTATCCGCTTATACAAGGTAGGAACTCTTAGAGCACTTGAGCTAAGAAACTTGTAGAGAAATTGCTGCCTCAAAACCAGAGAACTGAGAATGAGGGCTAATACGTGGTGGAGAAGTCCACCTTTATAGTGAGCCGTAGCTCTCAGACACAAGATGCAAAACCAGAAAATATCGCAAGACTGAATGTGCTGTGCAAGACTCGAATGCAGGCAGGGAGCCGTTAGGCGAGGCGAAGTAGCTTACATCGGACGGCTCAGAGGTGTCAAGCATGCCAGCTGGATGCAATAACCGTCGAATATGTAACAGCAAAGATCCACGTGTTACAACCAGCCCCCCTTAAATCACCAGTAACGTCCTCGTTACTAACTGGGGCCAAGTTTACAAGGGTCGAGTCAACCCACCTGGCCTCGTGGAAAGGCTGGTCTCGAAAAGAGACTAGGTACTGAGTGCGCACCCGATTTTT
>DF238043.1:0-14519 GCA_000708835.1 Klebsormidium nitens | reverse complement strand
GTGTGACCCTGTCCAACCGTCACACAAAGGGACGCTTGAAGAGGGCACAGTATCGGAGACAGTCGTACACACGTGCCCTGCTGAAGGTCGTCCCCTGAACCTTAAAGCACTCAAGACACCGATGCATTATGCTTTTCCAGTGTCCCTATACTACAAGCCAATGATACCTTTTATCCTCAAGGGAGCCGTTGCGCTTCTTTTGAGGCTTCCCAATGCAAGATCGCTGGGCTCAGCAAATTTTCCACAGCAGTGGCCTCAGCCTATGTTGCTGTGGCCGCTTCCAGCTCGTTTCATGGTGTCCATCTGGGCGCCGATTGAGGACGGCTCACTGCTCAGCGTGCTCCAATTGCAGCACACCGTTCATACTTTCAAGCTGCTGGCATGTCTTGGCAATACAGACCACCAAAAACTCAAAAAGCCAGATGCAGAAATGCCGGCGGCTACACTTATGTGACTTATGAGCTGGACGCACTCTTGGATAAAGGCAGTACAGACAAGGAACGAGCTGGCCAGCTGCAGACCTCATTTGGTGGACCCTCCATGCCTACTGGACGCTCAGCGGCTCTTTGCGTAACACCTGGACGCACAACAATGGCGAGAAACCTCTCATACTGAGAAAGCCTAATAGATAAGCATTGACAGAAGAAAAGACTGACAGCATGTAGCGCCATTTTGCTGCCGACGAACGTATAGTGTAGACCTGTTCACTGAGCTGGGGCAGAGCTGCCAATCAAAATGGCGTCGAGCTGCTAGAATCACAGATTCTTGAAAGTAGGGCCGTGTGAACGCCCCCGAATTGGCAGCAAGTTGGAGAACCGTCACATCACGGCCTTCTCGGCCTTCTTACCTAATTGTAAACTCTACACGACGGGCGACCGGGGAAATCACCGTTTCAAAGACGTCAAATATATCCAACCGTGGATGATGTCACACAGGTGCGAAGCCTGCTGAGTTTGCCCATGAGCTAGGTAGAGACTTGCGCGCACGGGCTACAGCCTACAGGACGAGCTTACCTCTTGAGGACTCAGGCTGAGCGCATTCAAGGGGTTGAAGGAGGAGGTTTGACGTCAAGGGTTCATGAGCGCTTCATATGCATCTTATGAGAAGAGCTGCTTCAAGATCTCTGAAGCATAAATCAGTTCTGTGTGGAGACAGTGGTGGTGATAGATGGCGTCTCGAGCAGCAAACAATGAGGTGAGTTAAAGGTGCTGGCAAAGGTGGTGGCGTCACACAAGATCTCATGATGCATGTTGTTTGCAGGTTTTCCAATCCCTTAATCAGCCCCAAAGTTTTCTTTACCTTTCAGGCGAGAAAGGTAAACTCGCCTGAAAGGCACCCCCATTGCATATGACTTCTGTTAAGTCTGTACTTTTTATCTTGAAAAAGAGAAAGTGACAAAACTAATGCAGAAGACATTTGCATATGACTTGAAAGGGGACCTGGCAGAAGCAGTCAAAGAGTTTAGCTTCCCTGTTTCGCATTAGGCTTCATAGAGAAGCAGATAGAGGGCACTGAACAACAAATGCTGCATATCAGGGGATTATCAAAAGAGGGATTGCTATATCTGAGGTACATGTAATACACGCCATCAGGTGCAGCGCTAATGGAGATTGTAAAGCGGGAGAAAGTGCGGAACTGTAAGGAAGATGTATCAGGAAAACCCAGCTTATCATATTCTATGAATGCACCATCAACGTCTAAATGTTCTGATACAGTTCTTCCAAGGTGGTATGCTTCGCCACTCGTCACTCTGAGATCATACCAATTTCGATCAGCATGATATCGAAAGAAGTGTGTGTCACAGATGGGATTCAGTAGACTGCTTTCCACTCTTGCTCATGCGCCGTTCCTGTATCCCCCACTACTCTTCCCCCCTTTTCCAGTTCGCCGCTCAAATCCATGCAAAGGACCAGGAGATCGGTTCCAAAAGTCTCCAAAGTGAGAACAACTCCCAGCCTGCTCAAACTTGCAGTCTCTTCAAAATTTGAATCAGGAGAAGGACGGCGGTACGGCGCTCGCAGCGAGGGCAAGGGTGGACGCTCTCCTGACTGCTGCAAAGGAAGGCGACGTCGCCAAGTTCAAGGAGAAGGTGGAGCTGTGCGATGAGGGCCATGGGCCGCAGAAGGTAGTCAGCGACACCAAGGATGGGAACGGGCGCACGGCGCTTCATTTTGCGGCGTCTCAGGGCCATGTTGACCTGTGCAGGTAAGCATAATGACGTTTCTGAGTAGAGTCAGTCTCGGGGGGCTGGCCGAAAGCTACTGCTCTGCGGTTTCACAGCCATGTTGAGCTGTGCAGCTGAAAGGAAGCAGAAAAGACATTGTGATTCAGCTTTGGAAGCGGGGAAGGAAAGTAGGTCCAGTGGTTGAAGATTGCTTCAAGCGAACAGAAGCTTGGGGAGGGGAGCTAGCTTCTGTACCAGCATTCAAGGAATGATGTACCAGTCGATCCTTTGCATTTCCAGTCAGTGCAAGAAACTTCAAGGGCACGCGTCGTCAAAAGGACGCTAGGATGTTGAGCCGGACATCCCCTCTTTTCCAGGTATCTGCTCGAGGATTTGGAAGCACCCGTCAACGCCCAAGACGATGAGGGACACACTCCACTCGCGCTGGCAGTAATGCAGAGCCGTCCGGAAGCAAGCAAGCTGCTGCTGGAGAAGGGCGCAGACCACTCTATCCCTCATCAGCAGACAGGTGAGTGGTTGCAGTTGACTTTTTGTCTGTCCCTGAACGGGCTAAAGCTTCTCAGTTTTTGATTGTGAACCACTAGTCTGGTTGGCGGCCTTTGTCTATCTGTAACAAGGAGGTTTGTTTTCGTTCGTGCTTCTGCAATCGACTCAGCGGGCTGTTCTATACTGCAATCTGGCGCCTGCTTCAATGAATTTTCGATTCTTTTGAGTTGCCCCAAGGATGATGATGTCGGATGATGTCAACGGATCTGCTGCAGGGGCCGTGCCAATGCACCACGCTGCGCGGGCTGGGGCTAGCGAGGTCGTGGGCATGCTCGCGTCCAAGAACGCTGATGTGAATGCACCCAGCAGCTCAGGAACGCCCCTGATCTGGGCCGCAGGTCAGCAGACTCACATCAGCCTTCAGCCTTTTGTAACGTCATCATCCAATTTGATTCAAGAAATACCAAAAGACCGTTCTCCTGGCTGCAGTCATCACTCAGTCGGTCAATGCTTTGAAGGACCATTTTGTGGTAGTTTCTTTGATTTGGAAAAAGGTGAGCATCACAAGAGAGCTATGGCCTGGACTTGCAACTTGATAAAGCGTCATCCTTGAAATCATCACTAGATGCTGCGCGCACTCAGATCAATCAGTTCACGGCCATACGATCTTAGACTTATCTCATGTAACGAAGCCAATCAAGACAATATGCGTCCAAAGTCAGCTTGGGTTCATGCAGCCTCACTTCGGACGTGACCTGGTTGCAGTTGCAGGGAAGAAACAAACGGATAAATGAGATCCAAATACTTTCTGACAGCAAACAACCTCGCGAAATCTCAAAACCAATCTGCAAAGTGGACATTCTTCACAGGTTGGGGAAACGTCGCTTCAGCTGAGGAGCTCCTGAAGCACGGCGCTGACCCGAACCAGGCGGACCAGGACGGGGTGACACCGCTCCTGGCAGTGGCGGGGTCTGGGAGCCTGGCAATCGCGAAGAGCTTGATTGAGGTAGGTCCAGCGGATTTGTTGAGTCGCAGGTAACATAAGCTTTGAGGAACACCTCGTTTGATGAATTGGGAGCCTGGCCATTGCCGAGAGCCTGGTCGAAGTATGGTTCAGCGGTTCTATCGGCTTAAGCAACCACAGGTCTGAGAGCTGCAGTGCTTGATGCATCGATCTCGAGCCCGAGACTTGCCGATCGTTGATCGGGACTTTTTGGAAGACAATCCCGTGGATCTGCACAGAGGGGTGGTCCAAAATGTACTTTTGACACCCAATCTTAAAGTGGGCGTCTGCACTCGCGAGTGCACCTGGCATTGACGGTGCAAACCTCCGAATTGAATCTATCGGACGGCTCGGAGTTGGCCTTTTCGAGCCTCCTTCCAGCCTTCCTCAGGACTCAGTCTCACTAGTGTGCTTATAGAATCCGACGCCCACTTCAAGCTTACTCGGATGCTTCCATTTGTCAGTTTACCTGAGCAACTAGAGGTGAAGGAGTGGCAAAGCAGCGGAGCAATGTCATAAGAAACAGGCGAACCTGACGTGTCGGCAGTCGCTGTATATACCAACGAAGCCAAGGAGACGCCAAATGCAGCTATCGTCACTTTTTGAACCGAAAAGCGAAGCCGGACGTGAAGCGGGACTCATTTCTCTTGAGGCTACGTGTTTGCAGAATAACTTAGCTACCATCTCCTTGTTTCTGATACAGAACAAGGCGGATGTGTCCAACGACTTGGGCGGTCCCTTAGTGGATCAATGAAAGAGGTAAAAAGCTTGCCGCTTAGAGTACCTGAATTCACCTTGTTCTGCAACAGGCGAAGGCGGAAGTGAACAAGGACGCGGGCGGCGCCACCCCCCTCCACGTGGCGTCCGATCAGGGCGACCTCGAGATGGTGCAGTTACTACTGGCCGCGGGCGCCGACGCCAACCGCCGTGACGCTGAGGGAGCGCGCCCGATCGACGCCGCGGCCGCAGGAAACCACAGGTAAGCGGACCGCAAATATTCCTGATGGCGAGAAGCGTGTTGCTCATTGATTGTCTCATAAAAGCCTCAGCCTGCCGAATCTGCCATGAGCAGCCCAATCGCCTCCGGACACGGTTGGGCACATGATTTAGGCTAAATGGAGCAAAACTCTTGAACACGAACCAATCTGAATAGGCATCTTCTGATGCCAAAAGTTGGACATCACTGGATAACGATACAACAGTGAGGTGTTCCCCACCCAGTCTGAATTTTTGCGCTATACGAAACTAAAATAGACTAAATGGAAGTGAAAATTTGACTTGCAGGAAAGTGGTCGAGGCCCTACTTCCCAAGTCGGAGGCCGCAAAGGACGGGGAATGGAGCGTCGAAGCGCTGATGAAGAAGGCCGGCGTCCCGAGTTCGTCGGGTCGGGGCGAAGAGGCTGCGCCGTCAAAATCGGAAGAGGGTCCGAAGGATGCGAACGGGGACGTGAAGGTCGGGCCGCCGCTGCCGCCGGACTTGTCGAACCCGAAGGTGAAGCGCGCGCAGGAGGCGAAGATGCGAGGCGACGAGGCGTTCAAGGTTCGTGTTTATCTGTTGCGTTTTGAGTTTTTCTTGCGCCTCTCTTTGTGTTGGGTGTGGGATTTAGGGTTTTAAATATTCTGATTTTCTTCACTTTCTTTTTCGTTTTGGATACGTTCGGAAGGCAAAACTTTGTGAGAGCTCAGAACACTGAGCACCCGTTCCCTTTGAGCAGCAGCAGAGTCTGCTTGTTTCAAAGTTGGAAAATCTCAAGCTTGATCCGTGTATGTCGCCAGATGCGCAGCGAAAAGAACCTCTTCTCAAAAGTGCTAACTGTCGAGCCCGAAGCCTTCTTTGAGTCGACGGCCTGCCATTGAAAGCACTCCGTCGTAACACATCTCCCATGCTCTCGTTCCCCGTCGGTGTGTCCCGTCATCACCTGCAACCCAAAGCACATTGAGAGTTTTTCGTCAATCCCTTGCACCGCGATGGTCCGTCGCTCCGTTGCACCGTGATGGGCCTCATGATCAGCCTCTCCAGTTAGAGGCTTAGTTTGTTTGCGCTGGTCCTTACAGGTGGCAAAACTTTGAAGTCTTCTTTCCAGTCTTGGCAAAGTTTGTTCAGTTCCTGCTTATATTCCTCCGGCATCGTCGGTTCAAAGTAGCATGTACAGACCCTCAAATCTTGACGTAGCGTCTCGGTTCTGTCGCTGCGGAGACAGTTTGGAGCTGCCTTTGCGAACCCTCCACCCCTGATCTGCAGCGAAAAACCTCAGAGTTCCCTCTTCCAATCCCCAGCCCCTGGATCGTGCGTTCCGTTACCCCTCCGGCAAACACCTTCCAGAGTCGCCTTGTTCGAACCTTCGACCCCTAAGCTTTCCGTTCCGCTCCTTCCTTGCAGCGGAAACAGTTCATGGTGGCGGTGGATGCGTACACCCAGTCCCTCGATCTCGACCTGGAGAATGCGACTGTCTTTTCCAACCGGAGCATCTGCTGGCTGCGGGCGGGGCAACCGGAACATGCGCTTACAGACGCGAAGGCGGCGCGGAAGCTGGCACCGTACTGGCCCAAGGTGGGCGCCTCTTTGTCTTTGGCGCGTCAGCGCTCCCTTATCACTTGTGGACTTCCCCCGCTGCTTGCAACCCTGTTCCAGCATGAGTCTCCGATTGTCTCCTCTCCAATCTCGTCGACTCTGGGATGTTCTGTTTCCTTCTCCGTCCACTGATTGCGTTCATTAGTGTTACCTTCTTTCCATTCCTTCCGTTTCCTTCTTTTTCTACCAAGAACTTTTGTTGGTTAATTGCACAGAGATACTCAATGCCCTGATTTCTGCTGTTCATCAAGTCTGAGTCTTAGCGCCGAAGTTCACGGTATTGAGCTTGATCATGGCCGACGGGATTCTTAGCTCACGCCTTGACACCTTTCCGAGGAGCGCTCGGTTCGCCTGTAGCGAATCCGTGCATTTGCTCGTCGACCAAGTTGTATTTTGGCAAAAATCTGCGATGCTCTCTTTCGCGCCGGACTCTCTACTTGAGGAGGTCTTTTTGGCCAAGACCGGTCAACCTGCAGAACCGAAAGTCAATCATGTTTGACGACGCTGGGGGAGAAGCGGTTTTGTACTCTAGGAAAAGCGGTGCCCTGTTCCAAGACCAGTTGTCTCCTGAGCTCTTGTTTTTCTCTTACTTCCACTTAAGCTTCCGTGAGCGCACTCAAATCATGCCGCACATGACTGATGATCAAGCTCCGGCACTAGATCGTAGGTGACGCTAGCCGCAGTCCCTCGACAGACGATCCAAAAGACTTCCGTCCAGATCTTGGTTCTGCTCGTTTCCTGTAGGCTCCCTTTCGCACTCCCATCTTGTTCAACTTTCTTTTTCAACTTCGCAGGCTTGCTACCGCGAAGGAGCTGCGTACCGTGCTATGCTGAAGTTTGAAGATGCGGCGACCGCGTTCTACGAGGGCGTGCAACTAGATCCCGAGAACAAGGAGCTCGTCGAAGGTTTCCAAGAGGCGATCAAGGCGGGGCGGGAAGCGCACGGCGTGAAGCAGCAGAACGGGGGGAGTCCGAACGTGTCTTTTGCGGAGATGAAGCTATGACATTCCTGCAATTTTGATCGTTTGAGATGCGGAAGAAAGAGGCGAGGGGTATTCCAACTTACACATAATACCGTGGCTACTGCCCGTTCAAAAGCCGTGAAGTATGAGGAGAATCAGAAAGTAGGCCGCTGCAGATTGCTTGTAAGTCGATTGTCACTCGACTCATATGAGGCAGAGGTTTAGTGTATACAAGGAACGGTCTGCACTCTGTGAACCAGCCTTTCAGCTGGCAAAACACCTCCCCAAGCTTCAGCTTGCTCCCTAGAAGTGCTACCAGGGCCTCCCACGGGCCGCGTTCTAAGGGTCGGGAGGGAAAACCGGGCAAAAACGAAGTCGATCGACGGTCAGCTTGGCGAATTGGACCGAGCAGTCGGCATAGGCTATGAGTGAGCCTTGGCGGTTATGTTGTGTGGCGATAGGGCCCCGGCCGGCCGTGCTAAACCCTAAAAGCGAGATCGGGGCCGCGCATGCAAACAACGACATGCAGAATAAAAGTTTGCCAAGCTCAAATCAGCGTGACAACGTAGTAAACGATGCCAACGTTACAAGCTACATATTAAGTTCCAGTACCTCCAAGTCAATGATGCACTTGAAGCTTCGTGCTTAGAACATGCTCATAAAAGGGATGCTTAAGAACGTGCAGCCTCACGAGTGCCGACCTTCTCACGATTGCAATCCGCATATTAACAAACATAATAAGTTGCGATGCAAACCTTTGCATGACAATCTCCGAGCTATTTCTAGGACACCTCGACGCCAAAACCTGTGCAACCTGCTTTTGTAACTTTAGAAATGAACTATCGACTTCAAGGCAACACAATAAACGGCAGGATACAAATAAATCTACAATCAAACCATATCAACTCTTACAGCGTCATAAGGCCGGCCCATAAGGTCTGTAATCTAATCAAAGGCTCGAGGTAAACTTCGTCGAATCTATCAGCCCTGCCTAAGTATGCCAGTTGAATAGCACATT
The DNA here is from genome assembly GCA_000708835.1 of Klebsormidium nitens. Lineage (NCBI taxonomy): Eukaryota > Viridiplantae > Streptophyta > Klebsormidiophyceae > Klebsormidiales > Klebsormidiaceae > Klebsormidium > Klebsormidium nitens. Next base: position 6,293 of record DF238043.1, on the reverse strand, counting down.
TCAGCAGCGACGGTCATGAAGACCCTCGAATGCGCATGTACCTCACCAAGGGTCTGTCCTGAAGAAAGAAAGAGTCCGGAGTCAAGCAAGAGAGATGACGGACTAATCTGTACATATCATAACTTGACGGAACCTGACTCAATAATGCTTGAATCTCGGCTTAATTATCTCCAGATCAGCAAAACAGAAGACTCAGCTCGTTGTTCCTGCATCAAACATCGAAAAAGCTTCATCAATGTCGGAGGTCTTACGACCAGTGGCCTTCAAAGTGGTCCTTCCCTCGAACTTCGACTCAAGCATGCATGGCTGCTCTACAAATCAGATTCATATGACGGCTCAAGTGGCCAAGTCATCCAATCGTAAATTAACAAGGTTTGCAGACGCAAGTGCATAACAAGTCAAGCTAGCTTCTCAGTCTGGCCTGTAAATCGCAATCACCAAAGACAGTTTGACTCGCATCCGCTTTTAACCTGGGAATTGACTTCGTACCAAACTCCTTTCAGAAGGACATGGACTTATGACAGCTGATGACGTGATCACAACTTACTGGCGGTTTTCTAGTGCTCAAGGTGAACAAGACCTGCCGCAACTCCCGCTGCCAATCACCAATGCCACGAGGACATATAATTCGCTTGAGCTAAGTGACTTATTCCGGTCGAATGTCAGCTCCGCTTACCCGACGCGTCCTTTTACCAGAAAGCAGGGTCCGGTCGTAGAAAGGGTATGGGCCGTCAGGTGCAAAGTAAACATTCACGGAACTGGTCCAAGACCGAGCAACGTAGACCAGACGGGACCGAGCCACCAGATCACTCGTTCGCGGCCAATTCGAAAAGCCTGCAGCAAGAGGATGTTTACATTGGTTGGCGTCTGCTTCGAAATCCAAGACGCAGTTCAGCATTCTGACGACAACACTAATAGTTAACATGCCCATAACATGATTCGAGCTGCCTTTGAAAAACCGTGAGCTACTGTAGATATGTGAGAGACCCGCACGCGGCCGCCGCGGAAAAGCTTTCTTGCTGACCATTACCGTTTCCTTCCAAACCATTATCGCGAAAGTGGCCAACAGCCACTGCCAGCTACCGTACTAGTCTGTGCGCGTTTCGCCAATTGTGCCAAGCCTAAGAGTTGCGCGGATGGTGCATTTTCAATCAGGGTTAGTGCAAACCCCATTTTAGTTTCGCCGCGATCTCTGCTTCAGCTTCATGATTCATCATCATGGGCAATATTAACCGCTCTGCGCTTTGAAGCCCTAGATCATGATGGCCCAGAACCAACTTGAATAGACTATTATCGAATAGGCTAGGGTGCGATAATAGTGGTGAATTGTTCGATAAGACTCTTCGAATAAACATTTCTAGACTTTACGTAGTCTCTAGAAATGGGTATAAATAGAGCTCCGGGAGTAGGAAGTCCCTCATTCCCAACTCGCGTTTAGAAAATTCTAGCAGAAGTTCGCTTGTATGGGCGCCTCTCCTCGGCCGCCTCCCCCAACGTGCCCAGCCAGTCCCGGCCTACTCCATTGAGGTTGTGGCAGGACCCTGAGCAGAATCTCTGCTCCCCCTGGGACTCCGGTCCAAGCTGGTACCCGCTTGACGACAACGACACATTCTCTGACCTTGAGGTTAGTGACGCTGAAGACGAAGGGGTGGTAGCACCCAAACGTTGCCGCACACCATCCCCACCGGCGTCTCCCGGTCGGGTCTCTGTTAAGCGGCGCCTCAATTTTCCCCGAGGTAAGGATATGGCTGACTTAGGTGGTAACCATGATGGTACTACCACAGCTGATGATGCAGGCAATGTCATTGTGAATGATATAATGCGAGGGAATCTTTTGTCAGGAAGGCGTGAGAGGGACGCCACCCCGAGTCCCCGCAATGGCGGGGCATTTGTTACACCAGTTAATCATGCCTTAGCTCGCAATGGTAATGGTCTAGATTTTGAGAGGGGCAATGGCCCCATTGAGCAGTCCATTGTTCCCCCCTCAGTGATGGTTTCACAGGTCTCTGCTCGTATGGTTTCGCCCAATGGGGCGCCAGGTGAAAATTACCCTTTTCAGGACTCCCTGTTGGGTCGTCGGCCAGTCCATGAACGTCTGGGGCCCCTATTCGGGCCCCACCCGGTTGCAGATATTGAGGGTTTTCACACTGCGGGCTATGGCCACGCAAATTCTCAACCCCATATTAACCCTGGCCAAACCTTCGTTCCAACCACTGCAGGCATTCACCCTGGACCCCCCGTCAATTTTCCAAGTGATCAATCCGCTCAAGTTAGGCAGCTTCATGAAGCGATTAAGGGGGGCAAGATTATGTAAACCTGTTGCAATCTCAGCTTGCTTCCATTACCCCCCCAAATCCCGGCCCAATTCGGCCCCAGCCACAGCACGCAGCTTACCCCCCCCAATTTGCTCCGTACGTCCCCCCCCCGGCCCCTCCTTGCCCCAGTTCCCCCGGTTGCCATGCCCCGCCTCATTTGGGGAGGCCCACAGGTGGGGTTCCAGCAGGCGGCGTTTGCCCCCCCGCCCGCACGGACCCCCCCCACCGGCACCGGTCCCCCTGGTACGGACCGGCTTCGACCAATCGCGCCTGCAGGCGGTACCGGCGGTACCACAGGGACCTCGACAGAGTACGTACCCCTCGACTTTTGTACCGGTACAACCTGCCAAGCCCTTGCTTATTTCGGATTTTCTGAGTGTTAATGCTGTAAATGCCCTCAGGGGGGCCCCTCAAAAGCTGCTGTTTGACACTGACACGGGCTCAGTTACAGTCCAACCCGATATTTTGGGAGTGTCAGCGAAAAAGATAAAATGCCCCGATATTCCCGCATATATCAAGGCATCTCAGCGTATTCAAACAGCATTGCTCCAGCTCGGCGCCATTCAGGGCCCTGATTACAACCGGTACCAGGAGTCGTGTCTTACACTTATGCTCGACCCCAAATGTGGGGGCCACGGGTGGGCTTTAGATGTCCTTTTAGATTTTGATCAGGCTCATCGCCTCCAGCAGTGGTCGACGACAGCATTTGACGCCATTTGCCCTCTTCGTATGGCCAATTTCGCGGCCATGGCCGCCGCCAAAAATGTCAAAACCGCCCAGTCCTTTCCAGAAGCAGGAACCGGGGCGCGGGGCGCAACGCGAGGCAAAGGCCAGCCACGGTGTTTTACATGGTGGAACACCGGGCGCTGCGCCGACGGCGCAGACTGCAGATTCGAATAGGGACACAAGCCGTGCCCCTGTGGCGACACTCGGGAGCACGCCCCGAGCACCTGCCCCAATAACAACACCCGCACCGCCGGAGCAACCGGGGGCACAGCCGGGACTTCCAACCACGCAGGATAACCGCTGTCCCGGTCGCTGGCGGGCCTTCCCGCCCGCCCAGGTAGCATGGATCGAATCTTTGTTATCTTCTCGCCCTCTGCGCTTATGTGCGTGGGAGGCGGAACTTCGTCATGACGAAGATAAAGATTTTCTGCTTTATTTGGTCGCGCACGGTTTGAGTTTAACCACTGGTACGCACCGTTTAATTGAACCGTTTAAGTGTAATAATTACAAATCTGCTTACGCAGCTCGCGCGCTTGTCGATGACGCTCTGCAGCCTGACATTAGTGCAAATCGAATTTTCCGTCCGTACGACGGTCAAACTTCGTCCTTCGTGCATTCTCTAGGGGCCGTACCAAAAACGGCCACCACTGTACGGGTCATTCATGACCATTCGCGACCCATGGGTCGCTCGCTCAACTCCTATAGATCTAACCCAATCGAATTTCTCTTTTCAGTCTGTTGACGACGCCATCCGGCTTATGAGCCCCAACTATTTTATGGCGAAGGTCGACATCGAAGCAGCATACCGGCACGTCCCGATCGACCCGTTCGACTGGGACCTTACGGCCTTTTGCTGGCCGACCGATTCTTTAGAGGATTTATACCTAGACGGTTACCTGCAGTTTGGACTCAAAAATGCTTGCGAGGTTTTTAATCGAATAGGTCGGGCCATCGTCAGGATGATGGCTCGGCGGGGTTTTAAATGCCTCGTACTTTATGTAGATGACTTTATAATAATTTGCCCAACTCAAGCTATGGCTTGGTACACCTTTTGGGCTCTTCGCATCCTCTTAAATAAACTTGGATTTAAAGTAAATATGCGACCACATAAATGCATTCCTCCATGCCGAGTAATTGATTTTCTTGGCATCACCCTCGACTCCGTCTCCATGGAAGCGCACTTGAGTCCCGCTAAATTGGCGGCCATCTCCACAATGGTGTCCGATATCTTGCATCGTAACTCTCTTACTCGTCGCGAGCTCGATCAACTCAACGGAAAACTCAATTGGGTATGCAAAGTTGTTTACGGCGGTCGCACATTTTTGCGTCGTCGTATTGACGCTCAATGGAGTGTTCATCGACCACATCATCGCATTCGTATATCCGCGGGCATCCGGTTGGACCTACAATGGTGGGATCAATTCTTGCATCATTTCAACGGCCGTACAAATATCATACCAACTCGGCCGGTATCTTTCGACGACATCTCAACCGACGCCTCCTCAAGCTATGGCTATGGAGCGTTTCTCATGGGGGGTTATTTCTCCCTCTCCTTCTCCGCGCCGCGGCCCACACAATTTTTCCGGACACTCCCCAACCTTCCGAACCCATTCACGTACTGGCACGAACTTTTTGCCGTGCTTATTCTATGCCGATTATTCTCGGCGGCCTTAGAAGGCCTCTACGTTCGTTTGCACATTGATAACACAATCGTCGTAGCTGTGATCAATAAAGGGACGGCTAAGGGGCTATTCGCATGCCACCGTTCCGCTAAAATTTTAACGGGGCTTTAGCGGAACCACGTGGCTCTTCATCCGAGCCCGGGTAACGGAATAGCGGCCGCATCATTCCTTTCCGCGAATTGGACATTACCGCAAACCTCCGGGATTCCGGAGCTCCACGTGCACGGCCGGCCGGCCGGTCCCGGACACCGGGTGGACCAGCCCCGCTGGAAACAGACTCGGAGAGCCTGGGAGGCTGGCAGGCGAGGGAGGGGTACAAACTTTATTGAATCGTGGCCGTTCGATGTGCCACGGCGGCTTTTAGCGGAACCCGCTACAATCTGTAGAATGTATATGGCCGGTTATACAATGTAGCGGAATCGCTACAATGTAGCGGGATTCCGTGCGTGCGAAAGTTTTGGTTTAAGCGGAAAAGGGTGCATGCGATGGTTATTTTCTCGGTTTTCCGCCAGAATGTAGCGATAATGTAGCGATAGCGGTGGCATGCGAATAGCCCCTAAGGGGGCGACTGGCCCCCGCATGATGGAATATGTTCGAGAAATTTTTTGGCTCTCGGCGACCCACAGTTTCCGGCTGACCAGCACTTATATTACATCCGCCGACAATTCTCTGGCAGATGCACTATCCCGCGGCGATTATTCTCGCTTTTCCGAATTGCTTAATTATTGGAAAACAGGCCGACATTTAATTCTGAAGTCCGTTTGATTGATTCTTTTCCTACAAATCCCCCACTTCCGGACCTGGTGGCCAAAATGCACGAGTACATGATGAATTGGCTGGCCGCCTCCTCGCAGCGCACTTATGGCGCTCACGTCAGGTATTACATCAACTTTTGTTCTGCGTATAACCTTCGGCCAATGCAGCCTGACGAAACTACTGTTTGCTTATATGTCACTAAACTCGCTGATACTTGCTCTTATCGGACAATTAAAACTTACCTGAATGGCGTCCGTATCTTGCACCTCGAAGGTGGGTTACCGAACCCGCTCCTGGTTATGTTTAATCTCGAACGAACCTTGCGCGGAATCAAAAGGGCAAAAGGGGATATTACCCCTAACCGCAAACTGGCGGTAACCCGCGATATCTTAACCCGCATAATTCGTCGCCTCGATCTATTTAAACCCAGCAATATGGCCTTCACCGCCGCTATGCTCGTCGCGTTTTTCGCAAGGTGTAACGATTACGACTGGTTAAGCCTAACCTCGTTCTCGACAGGATTTCGTTGACCTGCGGGTTAGCGAAACGGCGGTGGTTACGTCTTAACGACGCACTGCGTGGCTGTCTGCAAGACGCCGTAATATCCCGGATGGATCGGCTTCAGTGAGCCGATGTCACCGTTCAGGATAAGTTATGTTCGGCTTCGCCGTTCGATGCAGCCAAGCTTATCTGTGCTCTGCACAGCTTGCGTGGCTGGTCTTGTCAAAGGTAGTGGACAAGAGAGAGCTATACGAATAGCCGCATAATCCACGTCGTATGTAGAGCTGTATGCTACTGATGCATATCCTGTCAC
>DF238045.1:0-14480 GCA_000708835.1 Klebsormidium nitens | reverse complement strand
TACAAGTTTCTGCGTAGGTCAGAATGACTCTTAAAGGTCAGGAAAGTGGCCGCCGTCAGTTTGACCGGTACGCGTATCTTCTTCGCGTGCGTCAATTTGACGACCTATAACCAGATTGCTGTCGTCGTCAAATTGATCTGGGCTGCGCATACTAGGAGGACGTAATTCTGCATGTGGCGCCAAAACCTTTGAAAAGAAGTTGGCTCGTCTGCCTCGGCTTCTTTGAAGTTAATTGAGCTTGTGCGTTCACTCTTCAGTCCTGAGTTCAGGGAAGTGCTGCCAGCGTGACGGCCAGCTGAAAACCAGGGAGGCAAGCTTGACTATTGAACAGGCCTTGACATTATAAATCATCGATGGCTGCTCAGCAAGATCGGGTGACAATCTGTCCTCTTCTTCCGGCTTCACAGTAGCTGCCACGTAGCTGCAGTTTGCTGGCTGTTGTTATACTGAAGTGAGTATGGCCAGAAACCACCATCACGAAGAGGACGAGTTTGGGGATGATGAGATTGCTGAGGAAACGCAGGAGCTGATGCAAATTATCTTTGGAGATCCGGAAGAGTGGAACGATGTCATTGAAACTGCTCCGAAGCAGATGAGGCAAGCGTGTCGGGTTGCAAAAGATAAGGCAGCAGCCCTGAGGCGGTACTGCATTGAAGCAGGGCTCCTGAGACTCCCTGTCCGCACAAAGTCTGGAAAGTCAAGACATACTCTTCCAAGAGATGTTAACAGGAAGAGACGGAGTCTTGAAACCAGCTTGCAGAAGCTATTTGCGAAGGGTCGCGCCAATGGAGCAGGGGTGGAAGAGTTTGTGTGGGGCATCTCTTATGGGGATGGCAGCATCCGCATCGGTGAGCTCTGCTTTAACCATAGCTTACACCTACTGACTTTTGCAGACCTTTGTGACCTGATGGGGAAGGAGAAAACGAAGGTTGAGTCAATGACAGCAAGACATCATATGTCTCGGAATACTGATAGCTAGAGTAGTTTCATCCAAAGACTAGCACAGCTCCCAATTCAAAGCAAATAGAGTGTCCATCAAGAACAGATGTCTAATGTAGTCCGCTCTGGTGTGTACAGGATCTGATGAAGTCCTTGCTCCCATCTGGCAAAATGAGGGTTACATGGAGAAGGTCCGACAGCAGGCAAACACTTCAAAGTTGACCGCACAACAATTCAAGGTGAGGATTGCAAATGCCGTTCCATATTGTTAGAGCTGATCTGGAGTTCTGCTTTGAATGGGCCACAGGCTGGATGATGTGCAGATGGTGCGCTTGACTCCCAACTGAATCTCTTGTTGCTTCCAGTTCCAGCGATATTGTGGCTAGCCTGGGGATGTTTGAGACTCGTTTGAGAAGGTGTGAACGTCCAAGGCTGACGACCAATGTGTGTCCTTGCAGGACAGCTTGCGGTCGGCAGACATTGCCACTCTTCTTTCTAAGCACCTCTCTGTGCCGGAGCGGAAGGCCGCTGTGACATCCCTGGGGCCAGTCTGCTCTCCCTCAATGGCAGTCACATCCTTTACTGCCGCCTTTGGGGCTGCAAGTGGACGCTTGGCATGGTGGCCTCCGGCTGTCCCGCTCTCAAAAGCATGGAAGCTGAAAGCTGATGAGACCATCGTTGTTCTCGAGGCGATGGCACAAAACATTGTGACACATTTTGGTGAGTACGTAGTTGCTGCGCACCTGCATTTAAGCACGGAAGTAGAGAAAGAGGAAAGGACCAGCTTTGTGTATGCCTGATGATTCCAGCTTAGAGTCTTTCTCCCTTGGTCATTTGGGAATGTGAAGCTTCAAAAGTGCAGCGGGCCTGGTGGAGCACATTTTTTTCTAGTTTGACACATTGGCTAAATTAGGGCCTCGGAATGCTGATTGTATGTGGTTTGCAGGGGCCGGCACAACCTTGTCAGAAGAAGAGCAGAAGCGCGGCTGCTTGGAGGTTTTCAAAAGGTGTGTGGTGGGCCCGCATGTCGCCGCTGGCCTCAAGGGGTCCGACAGTCGGAAAGTGGCCATATTTGAGCTCATTGGCGAGAAGGCTGTGATGATGTGGCAACTTCCTGCAACCAGCGGCCAAGGACAGGAAGGTGAGAAATGTTTGGGAACTTTTACATCTGCTTTCTTCCCATGATGAGTTGGCAGCTTCTTCGAAAGCTGCCAAAGACAGAAACATGAACATGGTCTTAACTAAGTGATCAGCTTTGTTCAAAAAGCTCAAGACTAAGACTTGTCTCCCTCTTTCTCAAGTCAAGCTTGTTCAGGTTGGTGCGCGAGTCTGGAGATACTTGCTTGTACAGTAGTTGAATTCTTTGAGTCAATACAGCTGTGCAAGGCAGGCATGGTCAACCATGACTTGGCTCCGGTGGATGATGAGTAGGTGCAAATACGGGGCAAATACCATCACGCTCAGCAAAAAGCTTTTGTACTCTGATCCACGTAGGCTTTGACCATCTTGTTCTCGTGGTGCTTCTTTATGTGTTTCCTGGCAAATCTGGAGCCTCTCTTATGTTGTGACAGGCGGCGACTCCGGCGCACCGAGTCAGTCCCCCGCGCCAAGACGAGTAAGGAGGACCAAGGCGCAGATGGGTCCCCAGCCCTTTCCGTGCCCGCGCTGCGTGGGCGAGTACTCCACAGCGGCTGCCTTGAAAGCTCACCGGTGCAGAGCAAGAGCGGGTGCCCAGCCATGCACCAATAGCCAGACGGCAGCCCCCGCTGCAACAGCACAGGGAGCTCATCGAACTGGGGGCACAGTGCCACCGTCCAACGGATGGGAGCAGGAACATTGGGATGACGCTCCAGATGGTGCCATGGACGAACTTATTGAGGAGGTGGAGAAAGACGCAGCACAAGGTACATGTTTGTCTCACTGTCTCACCTTCTCTAGCTTTTCTCACTTGGTCGTGCTTCTTCGAGCTGGAGTGTACAGCTTAATGTTGAGTCGCTTTCAGGAGATTTTTCTCTGTGGCATGTAAAAGGATTCTTCTTGCCTGCATCAAGTCAATCTGCAAAGAGGGTTGCCTTGATCCCTGTATCACGTTATTGCGAACTAATTTAAGTTGGAGTCAATCAGTCTGGCAGTGTTACAGTTGTCTTTGAAGCAGAACATAACGACCTACCTGTACATCACGTTTTTGCTCTCTGGTCCTGCTCTCTCCAAACTCAGCACGTGCCATATCTGAGATAGCACCTGATCACCCGAGAACTCCATTGACAATTTTCATTTTCACATGAGGTTTTAATCATCTTCTCTTCGATCAACTTCTCTGTAATTCTGCTTATGCAGATTTTAGCGAGTCAATCAACTCATGCGTATATGTTGACCTCGGGCAGGTACTACGGAGGCTCGGGAAGCGGTACGACCCCAAGTAGCCGCTACAGAGTTTCTACACTCTGTACAACATTTCGCCGCACCATACGAGCAGGACTCCAACGCCCCATCACACCTCCTCCAGCTGCTCGGTGACCTGCTCGATCAAGGTGACGTCAGCCGCAAGGTGTTGCACGTCCTGCACACCATGCAAGGTGTTGGAACCGTCTCCACCCGGCTCCACAAAGCTGGTTTAGACGTGGCGGTGCCGACGGACACTTTGCTGGTAGAGGCGCACACGGAGACTGTGGTCCGGCATCTCCGCGTTGGATCAGGCAATTGGCCAAGGTTCATAGAGGAGTGCGAGTTGCTAGAAGACCTAGCCGAGAACATGGGAGGAGAGCTTGCAGAACGATGGTCATGTCTCCAACGGGTCATCTTGGATCCATCCGTGGCGAGCGAGGTAGTCGACAAGTTCAATCGAGATGCGGTATTCGCTCTCCTGACAGCCTTTGTAGACCGCGCAAAACTTGCCCTCAGGAACCTAGACAAAGCCCCAAACGAATCCGGGCACGGTAATGTCAAAGAACGTCAGCTGCCCCCGGGGGCAGATGCAGCGCAGGAGCATGAGCACGGGCGGCGCCAGGACGACGGGCCACCACGTGCGCAAGCGGGAGCGGGCCAGCGAGACGGGGGGCGGAGTGCACAACCGGGCTCAGGCCAGCGAGATGCGACGCTGAATCCGCATTCTGGGGGGGGCCAGAGTGACGTGGCAACGGCCGGACAGCCCAGGGGGGGCCGATGCGACGACGAGCAGAGTGCGCGATCGAGGGCGGACCAGCGCGACGCAGCGCCAAATGCGCAGCGTGGAGGGGGGCAGAGACCCGGGGCGCCGAGTGCGCAGTCTGATGGGGGGCAGGGACCCGGGGGCCCGAGTGCGCAGTCTGAGGGGGGCAGGGACCTGGGGCGCCGAGTGCGCAGTCTGATGGGGGGCAGGGACCCGGGGCGCCGAGTGCGCAAACTGGGGGGGCGAAGAGACCCGGGGCGCCGAGTTCGCAGTCTGGGGCGGGGCAGGGGCCAGTGGCGCCGGGTACGCAGTCTGGGGCGGGGCAGGGACCCGGGGCGCCGAGTGCGCAACTTGGAAAAGACCAGCGAGACGCAGCGCCGAGTGCGCAGCCTGGAGGGGGGAAGTGGGACGCGGCGCCGAGTGCGCAGCCCGGGTGGAAGCGAAGAAATGGCGCGCCGAGTGCGCACCCGGGAGCGGACCAGCGAGATACGGCGCCAAGTGCGCAACCAGGGAGGGGGCAGCGCGGTGCGGCACTTGAAGTGCAACAGGGGGACAGCCAGCACGTAGGGGCGGTAGCAACGCACCAAGGGGAACTTCAACAACATAAGCCGCCAAGTGGACAGCCGGAAGGGCCCGGACTTGAGGAAGGAGTCCCGCCGAGCGCGCAGCAGGAGGACGGCATGGACCACACCTCGCCGAGGGAGCAGCGAGAGGGCGAAGACAGAGACGGACTGCCCATGGCAGGAAAAGGTGGGTCCAAAATCGATGTCATACCACGTACTTAGCAGGGCGCGGCTGAGCACGAAGCAAAGTAGGGGGCGAAGAGATGCTCTTCCAAATGCTCACAAGGATGGGCCACCGCGAAACGTTCCAAAAGGTAATTCACAGGTACCTCCCCACAACAAAGGACTGAAGGCGAAAGTCAAAAGTAAGGCCAAGAGTCGGAGTTTGCCAAGTAAGTTGACCAACAAACAGGTCGTCGACCGATTGAAGCAACTTTGAAAGCCAAAGGTTTGGAGAGTCGTTCAGGCTTCGGAATTCCGGCTTTGAATCCAACCTGCACGACATGAAGAGTGCCAAGTGAAAAGTTTGAAGCCATTTTGCGTTAGTGTAGCCTTTGGTGGCTGACCGCAACCTTTTACCCTTAACTTTGGTGGACTTTTTCCACACAGGACCAGACGACCATGCTCGGCTGCCGCCACGTTTGGCACCGCTACCGTCCGGTTGCTTAAAAAGGACGGCTGCCTCTGAGATGGTACCAAAAGGTATTGATGTTCACGCAAACTCGATTCTGTTCGCTTTGAGATCAAGTGACGGGCTTCAAGGAAATTATGTGCTTGCTTCAATTCTTTTAAGATGTCTCGTTTGCTCATCGAACGCTTCCTGAGACAATCTAAGAAGCATAGGTAGTGCTGTGAGGGTGCTCTTTTGCGCAATGTTGCATCAATTCTCGGTTCGGTGATGGCTTCGACAAGACGAGGAACACTTTTTTGCAATCATTTGCAGGACGAGGAAAGAAGCCAAGAGGCGGGAAGGCCGAACGAAGTGGCTCGGCGGACTTACCAAGTAAGTTTGACGCTTAAAAGTGTTGCTGGAGTCCCTTGCACCTCAAGGTACTAGATTGTCTCTCTTTGTTGCCGATCTGGCCACGCTTATGGAGCTTGCGATCTGAAAGCTCGTATCACGTTTGGATGGGGGTTGACAAGGCAGTTTTGAGCTCCGCCCCAGCTATTCGCCCAGTACTCTTGCAAAAACGTTTGTGTCGACTGCTTGCTTCGTTGCTTCTGTTACGTTGGGTTTCAGAATCTGTTCGCTCGTGCAGGTGGGAGAGACGAAAACATGCCACGTCAAGGAGAAGATTCTGGATCAGTATGTGAAAGTAGCCGGCCACCGAGACGTGCCGCGAGTGCCGGTGTTAGCCAAGTGTTAAAGGAGCTCATGAACGGGTCACGTCGCTAGATAAGTAGTTGTTTTGTGGGTACTTTGAAAGCCATTTCAAGCAAGTTAAGTCGGCTGGTCAACCATGCAAAGTCAAGGTTGGAAACTAGTTTAATTGTTTATGAAAACCCATGCGTGAATGCTTCAATTTAATTCTATTGTGACGCTGGCACACGTTGATTCGATTGGTCAGGTGGAAACATATTGAAAGGTCTTGTAATCTCGTGGCACTAGGCTAGCGTCTGTTATTTCCCAAGTTTGCGACAAAGAAAACAAAGAAAAGCACAAGACAATCCAAGCAATTGTGTAATAGTGCAAGTAATATGCAGCCATGCAAGTCCGTTGGCCACATGGACCGGATGAAGTTGCCGTGGGCTTTCATTACAACGTCGTGCCGGCTGACTCATGATGACAGCTTCATGCACCCCGGACATGAAGCAAGGCCTATCGTATGGTTTGCGGAGGTAACTCGGCAAATGATAGGCTTCTTCCTCGAGGTACTTCTGCTAGTTGGTCATCGGTCTCATCATTCACGAGCGCTAGTTGATCCTAGGCATCACTGAATCTGAGCTATCCGGGTCAACGACTCTGTTGACCGTTGACTTGACGGTCAGGACTTCACGCATATCTTAAGGTTACCCGTCATGCATGGTCAGCCTAGGCGCTTTGCGTCACCTAGGCAAAAGCCGACTTTAACTGAGCCTCTAACAATATGGGCCAAATACTTGACTCGTGCCAGGCGACTCGGCATATAAATACTGACGACGAGCTGGGGCCCGCCGACTGTACGCTACCTTCGGCATGCGTCTCTCATGCAAACGGAACCTTAACATACCGGGTCACATGGTGATCAAGTGCTTCCTATTTTGAAACCAGCCTCAGCCTAAGTTCCTATCTTGTTTCCGACATATCTTATCACTTGCTGAATGATAACCCAAGGATTAACTATATGACTGACCACTCAGTGCCTCAGTGGTCGGACCGCTTCGGGGCTCATACTATTCACCAGTCATGCTTTCCGAGTCACAGTCGGGTCACTTATGTCAAATCTATGCGCATCCGCAGAACCACCGATGCGTCATCAATCTGAGTCACTACATAGGTGTAGACAAGCTTTGACTGCATGAAGTTTCGCGTTAGCACAAGATCGACATTTACGATATTGTGCAATATATATGAACAGCGGCCTGGTAGGTCAATTGTTTGGTAGTAGTCATTCCCCAACGATGCATATGAATATATATTGCGTACATCTGCATATAGGCCCAATGCTGGGAAAACTCGTATTTGATGACACAGATACAACCTCTGCCTGACAATTGACCTTGCCGCTTCCACATCCAATTGAATGTGGCGCAACCAGAATTGTTGATCAACTCTTAATGAATCAATTTATTGCATAGTGGACCGCAGAAAATTCTTGCACATCATGCAATTCTGGGCGAGGCCCCAAGCGGCACCAGTGCAACGATTGGGTTTACTACTTCATTCTTCAGCACTTAAACCTTGGACTCAACTTAATCAACACAAGAACTTCGTAAAAGAATGCTAGCTGCCAATCAATAATTCATTTGTACATTTGACATTCGATTAATTGGTTTAGATGTCACCAAGTTCGAGATCTATGTTACCTTCCTCAATAATGTTATCTAAAGCCTCAGTAAGGTCTACATCCACTAAGTTAGGCAGTGATGGAAAATCCCCTCTGTCTTGTTGGCGGTTCAAACAGTGCAGGTAGTACCTAGTGAACGTTAGGAAGGTAGCCTGACTCATGTAGGCGCACTGTGTTTTGATGTTTGCCACACGCGAGTTCCTCTGCTCATGAACTACTGTGTTCCGACTGTGCAACGATGGGTTACGTTTGATGGCGTAAGCTATGCTACAATCCTTATGATTCGGTTGGTGGAGCGCGTCAATTCCTACTAAAGTATTGCTGGCCCATTCGGGCTCCCTGTTCAGACTAAAGGCGTGATAATGACACCCGTTATCATAAGCTACGAGCTTTGGCGCACGCTTCCAACGGGTGAAAAGTACCTCGAACAAGGTTCTCGGGGACTCGGCATTGCGCATGACAAGGAAGCCGATGCACCGGCTGCACTTCAAGCAGAAAACAATGAGAAGGCCTGGCGTGATGCCTCGATGCTTATACTGATACTTGCGGCACGTGGCTCCTGACTTTTGGCTCACATAATCCGCCCGATATCGCCGCAGATTCCGAACAACGGGCAGATTCGGAAAGTACTGTCCCGTCCGCATGAATGTCTCTTCGTCGGTCCACGTGGTCGTATCTGCAAATGGAGCAGTGCATGTGAGTAGCTTGTCGGCCAACATCGCGTCTGACGCGATGCCGTAGCGGCGAAAGCACGAAACATTGTAAAGGAGTGAGTCGCGACGAATCACAAATAGATCGTGAGTACGCCAAAGAGAGACAGGACGGAGCAACTCTCGATTGAAAACAAAGCTTTCGAACTTGTAAGAAACGGCTGAGAGACGACAGCAACGAGAGAGACAAGAGACAAGAAATGAGGAGCCGGGTGATCAATCCGAGGTTGCCAAAAAGGTTACAAAATTTCTGACCAATAAGATACTTACCAGAATCAGGATGTTCTGACAAAGCGGGCTCTTTGCTGCTGGCAGTCTGAGACATGGAACGTTGGACGGCCGGCTGGAACGCACGACGGGCCACAGCGAGCATAACGCTGCAACAAAAACCGAATAATCCTGAGTGACCGGGCTGCTATCGTCACAGTCTTTTGCCTCCGTTCCAGTACTTCCCCTTCTGCAACCTTGCCAAATATAGTTTCGAAGAGTAACGCCGTGATTGCGCTTCCTACAACTCAACTAGCCTATGGGGGAACCAGAAAAGTTGACGCCATAATTTGTATTACCTCCCCAAACGTACTCGCTCCATGCGGCTATGCAGGGGCTTTTCCAACGAAAACTAAAGATTTTGGCGTCTACAATACTTTTTAAACTGAAGAATTGAATACTCATCATTAGGTCGTTTGTTTTTCCACGCTCCATGTGCTTGCAATTCAGTAGTTGGGGGATTGGTCAACGGACTGACCTGAGAAGTTCGATCGCGGCGCGGTCGAGTTTACCATCCGCTTGCTTTTGGAGGCTCATTACGAGCGTGTGCAGGACGGACGCGTCTGAGGCAAACTTCTGGTACGCCTGGAAGTCGGAGATGTGGCCGTGCACAAGTAGATGGTCTTCGACGATGGCAAACACGCTTGCTGGAAGAAGAGAGCAGGTGGGCGCGGGAGAAGCGACGGCATGCAGGAACTCCCGCAATTCCGGCCGCGCAAAGTGGCGGTCCTATAGAAGAAATGAACGTCGGTGTCAGTCTTACATCTGCAGGGAAAGTCGAGTAACGCTGGCTTTCATCGGCTGTTTTAGCAAGGCAAAAACTTCGAGGGCGAGATCGCCTTATGCTCGGTACGAACACTGCCATAGGCTGCCATACGTACCCGCTGCATGTCGGGAGAAGCAATCTGGTGTCGCCATTTCAAGAAGAGACTTCCCCGGGGGTATGATCCACTTCCACAAGAGACTGCCGGAGACTGATCCGCTTCCAGAAGAGACTTCGGGTTATGATCCACTTTACCTTGTCAACAAGTGGATCGGTCAAGAGAAAGTCGACGGCGGAGGCCTCTGGTTCAGCCGTAATGAGAGTGCGGAGGTCGACGTACTCGGCATCACTTAGGCCCGCTCCCCGAGCTGCCACACTGCCAAACAAACGACCAATGTTTTCAAAACGGGCATCAGATTGGCATTCATGTGCACAAGTCTTAAAAGCAGAGATACGATGTGGCTCGAGAGACGACTCTGAAGTGGATGACAACGCGTTCAGAACCTGGTAAATCCAACCCCGGCGCACTTTCAGTAAGCATCATACAGTACGACAACAATGCGGCGAAACTTCTCAAAAAAAAATGATAAATAATCCCTTATCCTTTGAAGATAGAGTCAGGACGTCCTCGAGCAAGCGTCCCTTTGGATATGTCCAGTCGTAGGGTAACAAACGTCTACTTGAAAGAGAAACGCCGTGTCTTACCAGGGCTGTTCCTAACCGAATGGCTACTGCATCAAAGCGTGGGAGAACGCCGGAAAATTCAATACAATATGTCATTGAATATGTGAGAAGTTCATATGCAAACAATATATCTGCATTTGGCGCGGCGCTGGAAGCATCGAGTAGAACACCTTGTTGTGGGGACTGTCCTTGGGCCACGTGAAGAGATGCCTTGGCGTGAAAGTGACCAGTATAACGCGGGATGTTGTCTTTGTTTCCTTTTCAGCTACCAAATGCTTTCGAAACAGTGGGCGACGAGGTCTGAAAGGGAGCTTTTCCGTCCCCAGCCCTAGTGTTTTGAAGGCAGTCCAAGTTTCTTGTCCATTCACTCAAAGGCCACCCTGTATTGGGTTCGCTCTTGGTGTGGTGAAGAAACTCTGTATTTCCGAAGAGATGCGGTCGTTGCAATCTTACCTTCGCTTTGAGAACCGAAGCAAAAGTTGGCGAGCGGGAGCGGCTTTGACGAGGATGCGATCAGTGTGCAGGGACCCGGATACCAGGGGTTCGGATGCAGGACTGGTCCACGGTTGGACCAGGTAGCTGAAGTTCGAGTTGAACCCAAGCAGCACGCCGTCCGCAGTGACTTCCTCCGGTTCACCCTCAGGCCTGCAAAGAATGGGAGAAAAGTCCGTGCTTCATATTGATTACAACGGAAACACAGTCGGCGACCACAAGGGACATAAGCGAACGTCGCTCGAGGCATAGGCAGCCACCTCCTCGCATAAGCGGGCCGCCGGTCGTGTTCTAAGGGATAAGACAGCGGACGCTTGCTGGTGTCAACGGACATAAGCTGTCGCCCGGTCAATATCAAAGTGCACACATTAGTGTAAGCAGACTTCCTCTCTTTTGCAACAGATCAGCAGACCGCCGCTCTTGTGCCAAGACAATCAGCAGACTGCCGCTGTTATCCCAACCAGTCAAGGGCTTTCGCCAACAACAAGCGCAAGCCGGACGTCTCTTGATTGCCTCATGTTCACGTGAAACCCCACTGATTTCGAGGATGGCGAAAGGGACCTGTCCTCATATATGTGCGGACTACCAACGAAACTCCCAGCCATGTAGATTCTGAGTCGCCCACAAAGCCCAAAGGCATACAACGACTATGAATTGTCATATAAAGCTGCATCGACAAAACCTACTACTTCGTGCTCAAGGAAACTTGGGTTAGGCATACGAATTTCTTCATGAAGGCCGCAATCAGAATCCGTGATACGCGTCACAATAGAAAGTAATCAGAATAACATTCCGAATAAACCGAAGAAGTTCCAGGGACTCATACTTACTACGTCAAAGTCTGGCAACATCGGGAGAACGACTTACTTTGGACCAAAAGCTTTCGAGGACTGCTTTTAAGCATCAGTCTTGCTTTGTTTAAATAGAGAGCGGCTGAAGTTTCGAATCCTACGATCACAAATTGACAACGAGGAGGGAGGTGGGCCCGCCTCCTTCCAAAAGGAGGCGGGCTTAAGAGAGCTTAAGAGAGTTGCACCAATGAAACCTCCGAAGAGACGAGCTTAGGAAAGCTATGAATTTGCATACCTGGCATCAGGACCACAGTCGATATCTCTTCGGCACTTGCAGCTGTAGGACGTCCTGTAGTCAATCCGTTGGAGGCTGATGTAGTCGAGCCAGGCATCTTGGAATTTAGCGCGCATGTTGGCGTACCTCTTCACGAGGTCCGGAGATAGCCCAATCCCCGCGTACATGGATACTTGCGTACTCCACATCGAGAAAAAGGGCAGCTTGGTCCTCCAGAACTGATGAGAGTACCTGGCGAGCAAGAAACATGAAAGCGGATCAAGGTTCAATCAACAGCATGTGTTTCAGAAAGGTGGGACGCTTGTCCTGCCAGACTGCCAAACCCCCTAACCTGAGAGCACCGATCGATCTTGCAACTGCCCAATCGGCCGACTTTGATAATCAATCAGAGCAATCTGAACTTCTGCATCTTTTTTCACAGGCACATGCATGTTCTGCCATACCAGGCCTACTAGGCTAGAGACCGTGACCAACTGCCAGAACGAGGACCATTCTCTCCAAGAGCATATGATACACAAGCAGGTTAATTGTTGTACTGAAAAAGGCTCAGCAGAAGTTGTCCAAAAGCAGAGTAAACATTGATGAGTCAGAATAATCATTGGCCAGTCACGCGTTTGGTCCGCGCCAACCTCTCTACCTCTTAAAGTACCGGTCCTTCGTGCAGTCATTGATCCGCACTCCAATAAGGCCAAGCATCAGAACCAGACTCGAGCTCAACTCTGCCCTGCATTGGGACATGCAATCTTGACTAGCTGCATAAGTTTATTGAAATTTTGCAAGCTTCTGACACTCACCAATTCAGCAACTCGTAGCTGAAGAGGTAGACATTGCTGAAGTTGAGGAGACCTTCCGAGGCGCCGTCGTAATGCTTCTTGCCACCGCATGGACACGTCCACTCCTCCACCTCGGTTGTTACAGGGGCAGTGAGATGGAAAATTGTACCTGGCACCCACTTCTTCTCTGCTTCCTCCCAAGACCGACCACAACCACATTGAGCCCCCCGCAGTTCTGATCTGATGGAGCATCTGAGCGGGAACCGGAGATCGAGAGCGCCTCTTCGTTTCAGTACATCTGCCAACTCTGGCCCGATCAAGTGAGGCTCTGGAATCTGCACCCTACTCAAACACGTCAAGCGCCTCATCCCTGTGCTGAGGTCTAGAGCTCGCCTGAGGCGCTCCTCAAACTCTGCGGCAGTAAGACCGGGCCTGCTTGAAGGAACTGAACCAGTGGCGACTTCCTCAACCTGAGCTTGGACATGCCAGCACTTTATCCGACCACTGCCGGAACAAGTGGTGCAAGCCCAAGTTCCCCGGGTGGTCTGGCGGACTACCGCGTAACCCCTACTGGCGCAGCCAACCAAGACTATGGGAAGACCATCCTTTCCTGACCAGGGCAAAGGCACGCTTGTAACAATAACCAGTCGCTCCCCGTCAGCTTCAGAGTCGATCTCCAGTTCTGCCACCCGTACCGCTGGGGGAATCACCACTTGCCTCCTGCACAGATCCTCTATTTGCAGCCCAAGCGTGCTTCCGATACGCAGGAGGACTTTTAGATGATAGCATTGGCCAACAAGGCCAGCCAGAAAGGTGCGGTCCATTGCTGTTTTGGACAAGCCCTCGAACAAACTCCTTTGTAAGACAAGGTCGTCGGAGCAGGAACACCACCAGACTGCACCCGATCCGCTCTCCCTTAACGTGATCATCTTCAGACCAGGAAACTCAAAGCGCGTCCAGTCAATTTCACCGCTCGGAAAGGAGACTGCGGGAACACAGAAAGCTGCCTGTCCTTGTGAATCCTCGCTCAAGGGCAGCCCAGGCGGGAGCTCCCTGCATTTGCTGAGCAGCTGAGAGCAGTATTTTTCCAGGACTGGATCCGCCGCCGGAGCATTGATAGGAGCAATTGCTGGATCCTGAGCGCGGGAAGGGACCTCTATTACAGACGGTCTGGCTTCAGGAGTGAAGTCCAAAGAGTCGTCGTGAGCGTGCTGGCCACCAGAATCCGCTGTCGCTGGAGGCGAGGGACCTGATTTTGATTGCTGACTAGCTGGAGGATCGCTTCCTGAAGGCGCGTCCTCCAAAGAATCTATGCCTGGTACTTGCTGCTGTCTAGATCTGGCTTGGAAAAAGCCTCCAGCTCTCACAGGGACAGGCCTGCTGGCAATGCTGCCTTGCTGCTGGCTACACGTGAGTTGGGAATTGGTTCTCAAGCTGCCAGTAGACAGATTCAACTGAGGGGCCATCCTGCGAGTGGAGCCATCCTTGTATCCAATGTATGCAGTCTTGGGTGGACCAGTGGGCCGACCACGCTTACTGGGTGGCTCCCCTTCCATGTATGCGCCTGCCTATACGACTATGTCCAATGGCAGCTCTTGTGCCTATTGATAGATGGACGGCCTGCGCCTTGAAGATGTAGACTGAAAGTCCAAAGTGGGAGGAAGAATCTGACCAGCTTCTGCTGCCTGTGCTGCACGAGCTTGCAAGCGCGATGCGCAGGTAAGACTCTTCGAAACCTCTTCGCGTCCACTGAGCACTTTTCTAGACGGTCAATTTGACCGTCAAACCTACTAGGCTAGAGTAACCTAGTAGGTAACGGAAACTTTTACCTTCGCTGTCAAACTGATCAAACCAAAGAATCTTGGTTTAGCTGTCAAACTGATCTAACCGAAGGAATTTGTTTTAGATGTCACAATGATCTAACCGAAGAATCTTGGTTTAGCTGTCAATTGGACTAAAACCATGTTTGTGGAATTATCTGTCAGCATGACCGGACCGTAAATCAGGTAATTACCTATTTTAACCGTCACATTGACTTCACGGAAAAAGCTGCACCTTTTCTTACTCC
>DF238046.1:0-14327 GCA_000708835.1 Klebsormidium nitens | reverse complement strand
AGAATGCCAGCTTCCACTAGTCCCAGGTGGATCGCCACGCCCTGTCGTATTCGTTTCGCATTCCAGTTGGCCGTACGTGCGAAACTTGAATGCCCTGCTTTGCGGCACGCTCGAAAGCTATCGGACGGTGCATAGGCTGCAAGAATGCCTGGTGATCAGGAAGCATATTAGCAGCAAGATGATGCAGCAAGTAGGAAAAAGCAGGACTTCCTTTCACATGCATCCCTCTTGCAGAAACAAGGAGGCGCCATTTTACAAGTTTGAGCCCATCCTGAGAAGCTAGAATCAAGAGCTCCAAGAGGAGGGCGTCAGGGCCTGCATCCATGATCATTGGCAAAAGATGGCAGGTGGTAAAGTCCGGTGACAAATCTGCAGGCAGCTCATGATGACCCATGTAGAGCTCAAATAAGCAGGTCTTTCATTCAAAACATGCAGCATTCATAGCATGATGCAGTCAAGTAATTGTCTGGTTAGAAGATTAGATCTCTCAATCTGCTGGTGGGCTGCTTTGCCCAAGCCACATGCAACTTTTGAATTGACATTCCGACATTCTCAAGAAGCAAGAAGCCCACAAGACGAGAATGAAGCAAGACACCAGCGAGATGTCAGGACACAATGCCAGATTGGAGATGAGAGCCCTGCATTTCATATGTACAGATAGCTAGTGCGGAACCGCTGATCCTAACACCCTAGCATGTTTCTCTTCTTCCGCTACTGCCCAGTTGGCATACCTGCAAGCACAAGGTGGGCATCATGTGAGCACGTCGTTGTCAGAAATGTTGAAAGATTGCTGTGCATCAACATTCTTACCGAGGGAACAAGGGATTCTCGACACCCTTTGTGTCATTCAACAAATACCTGTGGTGACACATCTTTAAAATGATCAAATACACGTGCAGTTGAGGTATTCTGGCAGGCCACCAGTTCTTACAAAAAGCTGCTTATGCGCTGGCCATCCAAACGCGAAAAGCATTGTGTGCACTAAGCATCTAACAGTCTGCAAACGCTTCTCTTGACCACTCATCGTTGCTCTGCCACCAATCACCAATTCAAAATCTGCTGGTTATGGAGCGCGGTCCGGAAATGGCCGTTCACCTGCATGCAAGTTGACTGCATTTATGTAGTATGTCATTGAGCAAAACTATGGATCTCTTGCGGTCATGCCGATCTCTGATGTGGACTACTGAATGCAGAAGGCCCAGCTACTTGCAATCAGGGGTTCGAGTGTGGCCACTCGCTGCGGATCCTGCTCTCAAAGACGCCAGCCCTCAAAGACGCCAACCCTCGTCACAGTGGCAGGAAGGTACGTCGCTGGTTGCAGATTGAAGCCTCTGATTGCTTGGGCCGCTGATGTGGTTATAGACTGCTTCTAGTCAATGTCTTACGTTGATACAAATGGCTGGCTATCTCCGAATGCATCAAAAGTTAAGGCATCCGTGCACCAGAGCTTCTTAGGCCTTACCTAGGCATCGCTCAGGTTAGCGCGCTTCCTGCCACCCATCTGCGGACCGCTTCCTCAGAGCCGCAGTCAGATGCATCTTCCTGCGTAATCCCTTGCTCAAGACTGCCGCTGCTTTCACCTGTTTCTTCACTCCCACTCGAAGATGAGACCTCGCTCTCGCTTTCCGCTTCCCCAGATGCCCCTGCAAGTCCGGGGAAGGAAGCCGCTGGCCCCTCAACAGGCTGCGTGTCGCCTCTAACGATGCCCATTGCTCCCGTTCTGCCCTCCCCGTCTAGCCCCGCGCTCTCAAGGTTAGTTCCCACAATTGAGTCCCGGTTACTGCATTCCACGCACCGGCAGTGTCGTGTGCACAACTTTCCGGCCTCGGCACATGCGCAGCGGCCCCCCTGACATTTGGTCACTTTGCACCCACAACCTGGCTTCTTCAGAATCGATTTCACCCGGGCTTTTATTTTCACCATTTTGGTGTTAAAATCGTAGTCGAACTGGAGGGACCCCTGCTCATCTCTCCTATACCCGTACTGCTCTATTGAGAGACTGCTCATTCTGCCAACGCAAGCATGGACCAACTGGGCGGACTCAAAAATTGCACGCTCGTGGTGGAATTTTTGAGCGCCGAACGAGGGAAGAAGCCGATCCTCGTTTGGGACACTTGCCCACATTTGCAGCCGCATCGCCTCCACCGCCGTCTCCAACTGTGCCAAGTAGTTCGGGTCCTGGCAACCCAGAGCGCGGATTGCTCTTGGGGCACTGTAGGTTCTTCATACAGACGCTTGTGCGCTTGATAGAAAACTACCAAAACTAGCCGAAGAAAGGCTGCAAGGGACGAGCGCAAGCCAGGCTTCACGGACCCCCTTTTCCGCTCCCTCTGCAGGTGCCACCTCGCTCAGGCGGCCCGCAGCAACTGGCGTGTGCTCCTGCTCAGCCCGCCACCCCTCCGCTTCCGGACTGGCGCCGGAGGGGAGACACCAATCAGCACGTGTCTGGCCAGCCTCCCCGCAGATGTACTCCGCATGCTTACAGAGAGCCTCCAAGAAGGAGACCTTGCTGTGATGCGCGAAGAACGAGGTCTTGTCGCACTCGGTGAGCACGAACAAAGCGGCGATGCAATCCAGTCTGCGACCCTCAGGGATTGGTCGCAACTCGGGATAACCAGTAAACTCAGTTGCCAATTTGTTGACGTCTTCAATGTCTGGGACGTTTTGGGTGGTGTCTGGCTTCTTAATCTGCACGTATGCCTGCTTTGGGGTGCTGGGTTCGGTTTGCGAGGGGGCACTAGGGGGGCCGGACCACAAGCGAAAGGTTTGGAGCCCGATCATGGTGACGTCAGAGTCGGGGGAGTAGATAACGACTGGGGATTTGGGGCAGAGTTGTGACGAATAGGGCTTGGTCAACCCTAACCCGTCACATAAACCCGACTAATATATAAATTACGGCGAAAACGATGTAAGGTATCGTCTGGAAAACCTTTTGTCGTCCGTAGCACAGTGGTAGTGCGCCGGGCCGTCACATTGGTATCAGAGGTCAAGTTGACGTCGGGATGACGTCACCTTTCCTTCGGCCCAAAGCATCGTGGGTTCGAACCTCAAAATTCCGCATTTCTGACTCTGAATTCTGAAAGTGAAGGTCACTTTTCTGACATCTGCATAAATCCCCTGATTTCGGCAAAATTCTGGTCTGATCTGCTCTCCGCTCTGTTGGGAAGTTGCTCACCCCAGGTCGGATTCGGGGGGTAAGTTGGGGAGAGTGTGACGATTAGGGCCTGGTCAACCCTAACCCGTCACATAAACCCGACTAATGTATAAATTACGGCGAAAACGATAAAAGGTATCGTCTGGGAAACCTTTTGTCGTCCGTAGCACAGTGGTAGTGCGCCGGGCCGTCACAAGAGTGCAGTGTGCAACCAGACCCTCGTGTCAGCTTCGGCGTGATTGCTGTGGTAGTTTGGATCTATGAAGTCCTTTGAACAGCTCGCCATTGAGGGATCGTTCTAGAGTGCGTGCGTTGTCCAGGTAAGGAGGCCCGTCGAACCCCCCCGAAATGCAGAACGTTTGCCCCGGTTGAAGCTTGTCTTTGAGCAGCTCCGGGAGGACATCGCTGATCAAGTTGATGAGCTTTTGCTTCACCCCCTTGTCCGCCAACCAAGCGCCCCATTCGTGCTGACTATGCGGCACGCGTGTCTTCGTGTGCCCCGGTTCTCTCCCCCCAAGCGAAGCCTGCGGCGGCGCTCCCGCTTCGGTCCCTGAGTCTTGCCCAGTTCTCATCCTTCGAGCAGATTGCGCGGCGGCGCTCTCGCCGCGGTCCCCCGCGTCTTGCCCCAGTTCTCTTGCCCCGAGCGAAGCACGCAACGGTGCTCCTGCTGCGGCCCCCAGTGTCTTGCCCCGGTCCCTTCCTCCGAGCGAAGCGCGCAACGGCGCTCCCGCTGCGGGACTTCCCTTGTGTCCTGCCGGGCGGTTCTCCTGCCCCTGAGCGAAGTGCGTGGCGGCGCACCTGCCGCGGTCCATCGTGTCCTGCCTCGGTCTCCTCGCCCAAGCGAGGCACGCGGCGGCCCGCACTCCCTCTGTGGTCGCCCGTGTCCTGCTCTCGTCGTGTCCCGGCTTTCGGTCCAAGCCGAGTGTGCAACGGGTGCGCATCTCTGTGCCTAGCTACATGTCCTGCCCCGGTCCTCTCCGTTTAGACATGCCCAGCGTGCGGCTGTTCCGGTCTTGCGGGCCAGCCCGGCAGAACCGGATTCTGCATCTGCACATTCGCACCGCGACGGAGAGTGCAACGAGTGCGCGTCTAGGGGCCTCTTAGTCACTTCAAAGTGCCAGTCGGCATCATCCGCGCCATGCAGCCACATGGTGCGGTTCGAAGCTAAGCGCTACATTTGGGTGCACTGGCGGCTGGGACGGTAAGCATGCAGCCAAGCCTTCAAGCTTGTTGATACCGTCACCATTGGAGACATGATCGAGTTCGCTTTGATAACAGAGGCTTTCGAAAGCTAACAGAACACCAGAACGTTGCTGCATACTTTAGATGGACAGAAGATCCTAATGTGAACCGGGCCTCTGGCAAACTTCGATTATCCTAGGTAAAGCCCAAAGGAAGCTCGAGCTAGCTTATTTGACACGCACCAAGAAAAATCGAAAGAATGTCTCGGGCACAACATTTTAGTTCCTCATCGGCTTAGAATCAGCAGCTTTTCCGACGCATTAATGCTCGGACTGAATACGCAGTCACGTGTTTTACCGCACACTGTAGATTCCATGCAATGACTCGCTTCAGAAATTGTCCGTTCCAATTGGATGCTCAATTGCAACCTGGCAAATGAGTATACATCAATGTCAGACTATCAACCCGTCAACGTGTCAGGCCTGTAAGTTTGTCTACGTCACACTGGGTAAGCTGCTCCGACCCGCTTCAAATCTATTCGGACATGTAGAACTTTGCGAGGAGATACGCAGCGTTCAGATTGATACTTGTGCTGCAGCCAGCCTTCGAAAGAGTTCTCGGGGTTGCCGAGGGACTTAAGCGTGTAAGTGAAGTTGGTGTACTTGATCGCGTCGACAGCTCCGTCCTTCCTTCTGACCACGTAAGAGAGGGTGCTGCTCTCGCATTCCTGGCAAGTCAGCTGCACAAGAGGTAAAAATCAAAGTGAGATGCACAGCTAAAAAGGATATGGTGGTTTTGCACCGGCCACACCAGGACGGGGATTCTGGTAGATATAGATCGCCTCAAAGTAACAAAGAACTAAGCTGAAAACTGTGGCTGTAGAGGAAGGATCTTTGAAGGGGCCGGACACGATTCTTGCAACTTGAGATGCAACCTTTACTGCCTCCGTCAATATGACCAGTCCTGGCCCCGGTCCTGGCATGGATCACTTGTGCACGACTCTTTTTATAGGTGAGCTGGTTTGCGAATCATCTGACATGAAGATCATCAGGGAAACAGGAGACGTGTGAAAACTTGCGCGGTTCAAGCTAGCAAAGTCTGCCGACGTTTGAAAGGCTTGAGCACCCTACCTATTCGTTATTATGACATCCGGCCCTTACGGAAGCCTGAAATGAAAAGTGTCGTCCACGAGCTGCAAGCTGGTCTTACGTGTCCCTGCAAAATGCATGCCTGACCTCTTCGGAAGCAAGTTGCCGAACAAATCACAAAGCTTCAATTAGACCACTTTTGGCTCCACTACATGGATGCTTACCGGGACTCTGCGGATCATGCCTAGCACCCGCGGAATCGAAATGTCGTCGAGGCCCTTGTACCCCCCGCTTCGTTCGATACCCTGGAGCAGTTCCGCAGTTGGTGGGCCGACGCGGTGCACGACCCCAGCAAGAACTTGATCTTTCTCGTACGGCCGTTGAAGCTCTTGACCTGGTTGTCGCACCCGAGGCCCTTCCCGTCGCATTTCACGACCACAAGGTGTCCCTTAAGGCAGTCGGGGCAAGAAATCTGCGCGAAAGAAGTGGCATTTATAGAGTGAGCTAGGCTCAGAAGCACGATATGACGGGAGATACAACCCCATCCTCCTTTGCCGTCGGTTTCTCACGGTCAGTGGACGTCATAGGATCGATCGCATCAGGGCTCAACCGGGCCCCAGTTTGCGTCCAATTCGTCCTGTAAGTGAAGCTGGAACCTTCCAAATTTGGTGCACCCCCGAGGATACACCAAACGGGCCAGAAGTTATAAGCACTCTCAACCGGGGCTTGATCACGAGGCGTGATGAAGTCACTGACACAAACTTGAAGCTCCGACAGTTCTGTTTTCGCATTGCTTGCCAGCTCTAGCTTCAATATAGATGACTTCAAAAACCTGCCAAACACTCACTCTTTCCGAAAGCACCCTTGAAACACAAGCCAGTCCCACGAGTCAGGGACACGAAACACCATCAGGAAACTGGGTGAGAAACGCCGCGAGTAGAAGCAACAGAGACTTTGACGGCCGTTGATTATTCTTGATGCCGAGAACATATAAGTTACAAGTAAGAAGCTGCAAAAGGTTTGATTGGACGAAAAATAGACCACCCAGCAGAGCCCATGACAAGATCCATGCACTTTCCACTATTTACCTTAAGCTTCCTCAGCTCGGCTGGTGTTCTTGGATCAGAGGTCTTGCTCTTCGGCTCTCCTACAGCCGCCTCAGGCTTGGCATCGGCTTGCAGTGATGAGGGTGGGGCAGAGGACGGCGGCAGAATCTGGCAGCGAGGGACGGCACCGGCAAGGCTGACTGCGGCGGGCCTTCCGTTGGCAAAGACCACTGTGCCGGTGGTACAAACGGGCAAAGCCCCAAGTACGATGCGAGGCTGAGTGCTAGGAGCGGACATCACCTACATCATCAAGACGGCCATGATTGGGCATCTTACAGTATGGAAAAGTCAGGTATTTGAGATGGGCAGAGCAAGGTTGAGAAGACAATCCGCAACCTTTGGTAATACTGCAATTTAATTGCATTCCAACCATACCCCGTCAAATGTCTGACCTCAAGGGTATACTAATGCAAAGGGTTCACTTAAAGAGTTCTTGTGCTCCATGTAAGACTACGCAAGGTTTCCCACAACTCGTTCCGAAGACGAAGATGCCTATGCAGCAGCAGAAACAATGGAACAACACAGCAAGCAACTTTGCGAGCAACGCATTGTCCAGAATGTCACCTCGGCGTCTTCTTTGGGCGCCCCCTTCCATTTCTTCGGCGCCTGCTGTGACAGGTCCAAAACCTTGCTACGCTTCTCTCCTCCAAACCTGCACGTGCCATGTGAATCACCATTGTCAATGTTAGGCTGCCAGGATTTATTGCGTCACGTTGAAAGTTATTTTTGCTGAAGTCTTCCCATGTTCGAATGTCCAGAGTAATTAGTCATTACAGAGCGGGGGCAGATCTAGGTATGCATTCATTCAGCCTGGTGCGCAAGGATTGCGAATGGACAAGTTCCAATAGCAAAACTGCTCGAAAAGGGGCAGAGACTGATCTGATTGCAGGTTGTATGATAAAATCAAGACGAGAAGAGACCTGCGCAAAGAAGATGCTCGAAGGAGAGGTCCTACTGCTTGGTGAGGGCCTTGGCTGTCAAGGAGCGAATAGGCCGTCGTGGCTTCAGCTCGCTGATTGGGCTCTTGGACGTCGGCGCCGCCGCGTGAACCAGGCCCTGCAAAGATGGTAAGGTGGGAGCATGCTTGTTTTCAATTATAGTAGCAATTGATGCATCTGATGGGGTAGAAAAACTGATCTGTCGAGATGACTCGCGGTTGGTCATTCTACAATGATAACGTCTTCAAAGCAGCAACACGACATGCAAGCAGGCTCATTGAGTGATTCTGGGATGCGGCAGAACAGCGGGTGCTGTGACATAGAATGTTCTTTGCCAGAAGCTTGATTGGAATGGTGAGTCTACAAATGCTGTCGGCGCAAGAGCAGCGAGCTTCTTTAAGTAAGCATCTCTGTCAATCAGGAACTTTGAAGCGAGCTGAACAGCGTGTGTGCAGCTCAGATAATATGTGAGCTGCCCAACGACGAGCAAAGTTTAAACACGGAACAACGATTCCAGTTATTGAGACTTTGCTCACCGTTGGTTCGTCAGGAACTTTCTCAAGCCGGGCAGCTTTGACGGCGTACTTCTGCTCCTGCTCCTCTCTTTTCCCAATCAGCCGATGCAGATGTAAAGAGACCCTCGTTGACGCGCACCTCGCGCAAACCAGCCCTCTCCTTCTCATTCATGAGGGAAAGGTCCTTTTGCTCCATGATCTTGGGAAAGACCTCAAACTTGTCAGGACCATCAACAGAACGAGGTTGCAGCTCAAAAGCTCTCAGCATGTCAAGAGAGCAGCGTTTGAAAGCGATGGGCTCGTCATACTCAAGTGTTTCCTCATCGAAAGCTCTCAGTGCGTGGAAAGTTTACCAACAGCACTGTGATCAAGCTCCGCAACAATGTGATGGCGCTTAGGTAGCAGCCGAGTGGAGCGGTGTGCGCAGTCAGCACCCAGGTCGGCAGAGATGGTGGTGGTAGAAGAAGAGCTTATAGGCGCTGCTCTGATGGATGATCTAGAGATGCAGGGAGGCGCCATGAGTGTATTGCTGCAGAGGAGGGGGCTGAAGGCCTTCTGGCAAGACTGTGAAGCTAGACAGACAGACAGAGAATAGTGAATAAGGAAAGGCGATGCTGAGAGTTTTATAGGGCAGTGAATCTGCTTTTTGCGCAGCTGTGGATCTGGTAGCATTGAGTCTGCTGCCAGTCGCGTTGACTCTGAGCTGAGGAGATAATACTGAAGTCTCATCTTCTGACTTGCAGCTAGATAGTAAAGCTGCCACAATCTGTGCATCTGCAGCACCTGCTGCTTCAGACAACCTGCTTCCAAAGCACCAGGATGCAGGACATTGGCTCCTGACAGCTGGAGGCTTTTCACAGCGCCATGCCCCGAGATACAACTGCTGAAGCACCGCTGAACTCATTGCAAGTGCACACAGAGCTCCATTGCAGCTGAAACGAGCCATACTACCGTAGCTGCTATTTGATTTACTAGCAATGCATCTTGCCCAAGGAGCTTTCGCGTAATAGCATGCGCTTGAGCTGAGCACTGCGCTTGACCTGATTCAAGTGATTGATTGTTTGCATCTTTGATATCGGGGGCAGTTGTGTACAAACCCCGTGTTGACATGCCCGCCGGCCTCAAGCTGGCGCCAACTTTCAATGACTGTGATTGGTCGAGAGATACTCTCGGCCAATGAAAGGGAAGCTGCTGCACTGACGGCCTTCACAGTTTGAGGAATTTGGCGCGTAGACAGTCTACCGGTGAGAGCGGAATCATCCTCGTTCGACTGGTCAGTCCGGGATGACATCACTGGGGTTCACAAGCGCATCGTCTCGAAAAAAAGGAGGTCAAGAGATTCTCGGGTCTGCGGGGACTTGAGTGGCATAAATTATCGACTAGGCGTATCAGTCCTTGTCGAATGTCAAAGTTTCATGCGTGCTGTTGCGCTTGGCCAAGAACATAGCGAATTGCCACGTGTGAGTATGACGGTCGTCGATTACTTTGATCGAGCGGCGGCCGCACACGCAGGCTCGAAGATCAATTATTATATATTTTTAAAAAGTTCTAAAATTGTGCGTCCGCGACCTTTTTAGCCTAGTGGTTAAAGAGGTTGGTCGGATGGCTTGAGGTCCTGGGTTCGAGTCCGAGCTCTGGCAGTGTCGC
This sequence comes from Klebsormidium nitens, assembly GCA_000708835.1. Lineage (NCBI taxonomy): Eukaryota > Viridiplantae > Streptophyta > Klebsormidiophyceae > Klebsormidiales > Klebsormidiaceae > Klebsormidium > Klebsormidium nitens. The sequence goes on along the minus strand of DF238046.1, from coordinate 4,697 downwards.
GTTTACACCACTTCATTGTCAATGGGTTGCCGTGGACACGTGGCGATTTCCTATGTTCTTGCCATGCGTGAACCTACGCATGAGGGTTTCGATACAATTTGTCGAATGCGTTACATGCGTTACATATATACATATGAGTCTGTGTCAGGTTTCGACTTCGACTTCGATAGATGGAGAGTGACTATAACACAGACTATAACTCCTCCGGCTCCAACACCATGTTTCGAGCCTAGACACTTGGCAACTTCTGATTGGCGGTATCGCTTCGAGCGAATCTTGCCTTGTCAGTGGCGCAAAACTATCAAAATAGACTCCTTTTGTTAGTGTCTCCGCCACTCTGACTGGTGTGAAGTACTCTCAACCCACCTGGAAGCACCTGAAGTGTGACAATTATTGCTAGTTGTCGGTGGTTACGGGAGTGGTTACAACGTTGACAATGAGACTGACATCGCGACATTGACATCGACATCGACATTGACATTGACCCGGGGCACCTACTGTGAGGTTACGTTGCAAACCTGTGACGGTCACGCCAACCAACGAGCGTTTTCCGAGTGACATTTCCGAGTGACATTAGGGTTACGCCATTTCCGAGTGACATTAGGGTTACTCACTGACAGTGACAACCGGGCAGAGTTCTTTTGGTTTTAGGGTGTCGTTCCACGAGCGGTGGAAGTAGAATTATAAATTCCCTGATTGGCCCAAATTGTTTCTGCCGTCGGTCAACGGGCGGACTTCCGGGCAAATAAATGCCACGTCGGCGGCACAACTTTTATTAAAACTCACTGTTACTCGACCCGAGTATTCTCCCAAGTATTTGTAGGATCGAACGAAAATATTTTTCTGTGCCGGGACGTGGCACTCAATCAGCGAATGAGAGGATGCCATGTCGGATTCTGCAGTAAGTGCGTATTTTTTAAATGCGACTTCCACCGGCGAGCTATTCCACGAGCGGCCGGAAATTGGTAATATATTGAACTTCCAGGCAAATTCCGGCCTCATCAGAGCTACATATTTTATTTATTTTCCTGACTTCCACCACCGCCCGTGGAACGACACCCTTAGTGTTGTAAGCCGTTAATCCTGACCCGGTTCCATCCGTACTAGAAACCGTACCGCAATGTGTACGATAAAACCTGACATTCTGACGCATTTTTGTTCAAAGGACCTGATCTGACAGTACGGTGACCGGTCCACGCGGATACCCTGTGAACCTATGATCCCGCGTGTAAGATATTTTCACACTTTTTGGAGCCTGAGACACTAACAAAAGGAGTCTACTTCGTCGTACTTGCGCCAGTGTCGGACAAAACATTTGTGCAAGCGCGTTCGGACCTCCGGACAAAAAACCGGCTAATAAGCGGGTACGTTCTGTAGTACCCGTACTGCTATTTGATTGGGGCACCTTCGACGCCGAAAAGCTAATTATGAAACGTTGTATCCTTTCGGCAGACCTAGTGCTACCTGCCAAAAAGTACCATTATCGACCATTATCGCTCCAAAATATTTTCCAGCGGAATTCGGCAGGGCACATAATTATTTATTTTTTGCCGAAATCACGTAGCAGTACGGGTAACTGTGAAGTTAATACTATGGATTTTTAGCTAGGAGACAGTCAGTTTCAACTTTGCTTCTCACGTGCCACGCTGATAATTAACGAATTGCGGCCTCGTGCTGCTAAACGACAAGCGTTAGATGAAAATCGCCGTCCATCGACCGCCATCTAGAAAAGAAGGCTTCAAGTCTGCACCGTACGATGAAAACTCGGTTTGGAACGGTTCGATAAGATGAGCCCTCCAATCATGAGCATTAGTGATAGGCGGACAGATCACTGGGATTTATCGAATTAAAAATGAATAAACATATCCTATTTCATTCGAAATTCAACATTGTTCAATCGTCGATGCTGCTCAGACAAGCACCATCCACGGTTCAGATCGCCCGGTACAGGTTGTGGGTACCGGAGATTAGGAGCCACCCGGGGCAGTTCACTGAGCGTCTTTAACGGGTCTTCAAATTCAAAACCAAAAGCCTGAATCTATACCCAGTTCCCTCAGCTCGTAGACCCGGTGCCATAAGTCCCGTACTAGGAGGGGACCGCCCGAAGGGCGGTCTCCCTCCTAGCCCATTCTAGTTGCTTCTCTACTTCACTTGATACCCTATTTGACAAGTGGACAAGATCGTAAACTTCCACCATGCGGACCACTGTGGATGGTAAAGTATTATTGGTTGGATCGTTGATTTCAGCCATTGCGCGGTGACAAATCCGGATCGTTCTAGTTACCATGTTGTTAAAGTGCCGCTGTGAATTTTTGTTGCTAAACCTGAAGGGACTTGACGAGATATGGTGACACCGGCGGCACTTTCCAACTTTCCAGCAATGTCGGATCTGCAGACCTGTCGATCAAAAGTCTGTCGGTCAATACTCACTTCCTACATTTACCATGATAGAGACATTCCCATTCGCACTACTAAAATTTATCCATTTCAGGCCATTGCGAAATTATAGAAACTAAGATCTGGGCTTGGTGCAAAAACGCGAAGTGAAAGAAAATCCAAAAGCAGCATCAAAAGGTGCAAAACAGGCCTAAAACACTATAAAATGAGCTCAGTGCGAAAAAATAAAAACTATCCCCTAAGCTGGTGCGAAATGCCAGAACTGTAGAAATTAATTATTCGCACCAAGCTGGTGCGAATGGGAATGTCTCTACGATAGATGTCGAAGCATCTAAAGGGGTATCTATCAAGAGATTGTTGTGCGTCCTTTGAAAGTATGAGAGTGAAGTGCCATGCATTTGGAAAACAAGTGGCAAGCTCTGAACGAATGTCTTTGTGAGGGCTTGGTGCCTGCTTTGTGCTAACCTGCTGACCAATGGGCCCCCAATGGGGTAGCGCCTCCACCCTGAGCGGCGATTTTGACAAGATTCTTCAATTTGCGGTCGTTATATTGATTGCCACAGAGTATAAGCTGCCACCCGAGCACATAGCCAGCCACACGTATCCAGATGTAGGTCTTATACAGTTTGTCCAAGACGTCAATTGAGCCAAAAAAAGACGTTTCGGGCACAAATGTTGAAATTCCTGACCCAAAACGTCTCTAAATAAGGCGTTCAAAGTTCGTGTGGGTCCGGGCCATTGAAGGGATCGATGCTGGTCGCATGGGTTACCTGGTCATGTCCAACGTCAAGCGTTAGCGGTCAATTTTCTGGGTTTTGACGCCTGCAAAGACGCACCCACAAAGCACCTACTCTAGCATTCGTTCCACTTGGGTTTCAACCAAACCATGCGACCAGAAACCGAGTTAGGGCGCATACGAGGGCAGCCCCTAAAAAATCTGGGTCAAATCTCAAAAATCCGCTCGGGAAATGCGGCTCAAAGATAGCAAATATGAGCTTATATCTACGCAGGAAGCCTCACGTGACCGACTTACACGCGCGACTCGGGTTAATCCGTACGCCGTACTTCAGCATCCAAAATTCCCAAAGTTCTTGGTAAACTCCATTCGGACGCCAAAAACTTTAGCCCATAATCGGGGACCCCTACGGTTTTTGACGATACTCATACCAAAGAGGATCAGGCCCAGCGGGAAAAATCACCTCGGACAGACCGGGCGGCGGTTGCCCAAGTTGCACACTAGGGATCAGGGGTGCGGACAGGATTTTGCCCCGGGGCGCCTCTGCGCCCCGGGCCATCGCCCTGGGGCGCAGGCCAGCTTCCCTGGGGCGCACATGGTAGTACCGGGCCTTTAATAGCGCCCGGTACAACTAGCACGTGCTATATATTGCGGGCGCCGTGGGAGGCCCTGAAGTTTGAATCCTGGTCCCTGGCCCCCCTTATATTTCTTTTGAAGCAGCTATGGTATCTCGTAAATCAAAATGCTAGTAAGTACAATCTGGATATAGAAGTAATAAATGCACATATGCATCAAGAACTCATATCGGATTGTACAGTCAGATGGGAGGGGAGGTCAGAACTTCCGTAGGACGATCATCTGAAATGCTGGTATTGTAGGGACTTTATAATATAGATGTCCAATCCTCCAGCCAGCGCTTACGAAGTGGACTTCGCTCAGATGCTTGACCTTGTTCGACTTTTCCACAGATATAAGCACCAAATACAGTCAATGTCCCTGCTCAGGCCCAGATTTGCCCGGGGGCGCTTCTGCGCCCCGGCCCTCCGCCCGAGGGCGCAGGAATTTTCCCGGAGGCGCTCTGCGCCCCATTCTCCGCCCCGCCCGCACCCCTGCTGGGGATGTATTATTCTATCGACACTACTACTGACCAGAATAAAAGACTGATCCAGGGTACGAAAGGCCGTCCGAATTACATTTCCGGTTTCCTGCCCGCAACCGACCCATTTTTTGAGAAAATTTTGAAAAACGTGATATAATAAATCCATTTTTCAACCCAAAAATTTGATTTTGATGTGGAAAAGCAAGGTCCATTGTCAAATATCTTTCAGAAAATGCCGTTGAAATTTTCCCATAAGTTGCCTATTCTCAGCCTCTTCTAAGTGTAAAACTTCTTTTGAAAGGACTGCCAAGCTTGGGAAAGGGGGGGCTCAGCTGGCCGTCGGCCGCGCCCGGCCCATCGAAGTGTCCCGGGACTCGGGAATGAGACTCCAGCGGTTTTAACTGTACGGTGCCGGGTGTACCTACCCACTCACGGTACTTCAATACACGAGGTAGGTACCTACGC
>DF238047.1:2057-13408 GCA_000708835.1 Klebsormidium nitens | reverse complement strand
ATTCCAGCCGTACCCCCGTCGGTCCCGAGAGTCGAGAGACTGCGTCGTGGACGACGACCCTCTGTGCACGGGTGCACCGTTGAAGGGGGTGAACCCGCACAAGGTCGCGCAGAAGGTCTGCGCCGGGATCTACGATGGCATCACCACGGTGGAGCTCGACAAGCTGGCTTCCGAGGAGGCGGCGGCCATGCAGAGCCTCCATCCAGAGTACGGCGTCTTGGCCTCGCGAATCGTCGTGAGCAACCTGCACAAGACGACGACGTCTACCTTCGGGGGGTCCGTGAGGGAGTTGGAGGGGAGGCTCGACGCGCGCTTCTACGCCATGCTGACCGAGGAGGAGGCGCTCCTGGAGGTGCTGGAGGAGGCGATCGACTACACCAGGGACTACAACTACGACTACTTTGGGATCAAGACGCTCGAGAAGATGTACCTCCTGAAGGCCCAGGGCGGCGTGATCCGGGAGCGTCCTCAGCACATGCTGATGCGGGTCGCGGCTTGGATCAACAGCGCGCGCGGCGAGTTGCTGAATCTGAAGAAGACGCTCGAGACGTACGGGCTGATGTCCGACCGTTTTTACACGCACGCAACGCCAACGTTATTCAATGCGGGCACGCGGATGCCTCAGCTCTCGTCTTGCATGCTGTTGAATCAGATCGACACGGCCGAGCGAGACAGCATCGACGGCATGTACGACCTGGTCAAGCACGTGGCGCAGATCAGCAAGATGGCGGGGGGTATCGGGACGAACTGCAGCCTCGTGCGCGCCAAGGGCAGCTACATCAGGGGCAGCGGGGGCACCTCCAAGGGGCTCGTGCCCTTCCTGCGCGTCTTGAACGAGACGGCTCGTCACGTGGACCAGGCGGGGGTGCGCAAGGGCGCGGTGGCGGTCTTCATGGAGCCCTGGCACGGCGACATCGTGGAGTTCTTGGACATCCGCAAGAACGCGGGCAAGGAGGAGGCGAGAGCGAGGGACCTGTTCACGGCGCTTTGGGTGCCCGACGAGTTCTTCCGGAGGGTGCTGGCGGACGAGGACTGGTCGCTCATGTGCCCTAACGAGGCGCAGGGGCTCAGCGACGCGTGCGGTGACGACTTCGTGCGGCTGTACCGAGAGTACGAGGAGCGAGGCATCGCCCGGCGCAAGATGAAGGCGCGTCAGCTGTGGGACTTGATCCTGCGGTCCATGATCGAGACCGGGACGCCCTACATCTCCGCCAAGGACGCCGTGAACGCGAAGAGTGGCCAGAAGAATCTGGGGACCATCAAGAACTCGAACCTGTGCAACGAGGTGACGCTCTACTCCGATGCGGAGGAGACGGCGGTGTGCGTGCTTGCGTCGGTGGCGCTGAGCAGGTTCGTGAAGTACGAGGACGGCCCCGGATCGCCCGCGTACATGGACTACGCGGAGCTCCACTCGGTCACGATGGCCGTGGCCAAGAACCTGGACCGGGTGATCGACACCACAATCTACCCGACGCATGAGTGCGAAGCGAGCAGCAAGCGGCACCGCCCGATCGGCATCGGCGTCCAGGGCTTCTGCGACGTGCTGTATGCGCTGCGGCTGCCGTTCGAGTCCTCGGGCGCGAGGGAGGTCAACGTGCGGATCTTCGAGACTATGTATCATGCAGCCGTGCTGGCCAGCGTGGAGCTCGCCGAGGTCTACGGCCCTTACTCGTCGTTTGCCGGCTCCCCCGCCAGTGAGGGCAAGCTGCAGTTCGACCTGTGGGGCGTGGAGCCCGGCGCGTCGGAGTACGACTGGGTGAGGCTGAGGGAGAGGGTGAAGGAGAGTGGGCTGCGCAACAGCACGTCGATGGCGCTCATGCCCACCGCCAGCACCTCGCAGCTCCTGCAGAACACGGAGTCATTCGAGCTGCCCACGTCGTTCATGTACAGCCGGAGGACTCTGTCCGGGGAGTTCATGGTCATCAATCGCTGGTTGCTGCGCGACCTCGTCCGGTCCCGCCTCTGGACTCCGGACCTGAAGCAGGAGCTGGTCCGGGACGAGGGCTCCGTTCAGGGCATCGAGCGCATCCCCTCGAGCCTGCGGTCTCTCTACAAGACGACGTGGGAGGTACCGATGAAGGCATACATCGACATGATGCGGGACAGGGCGCCATTCGTGTGCCAGAGCGCGAGCCTGAACCTCTACCAGAGGGAGCCCAACCTGAAGAAGCTCAGCAACATGCTCATATACGGATGGAAGCAGGGGCTGAAGACGGTGTGCTATTACATGAGGACCCGCCCGGCGTCGACTGCGACCAAGTTCACCGTGGAGAGCGACAAGGGCACCGCGGATGCGGATGCGGACGCGCCCGCATGTAGTATGGAGGAAGGATGCGTTTCGTGCTCGTCTTAGATCAGATGATGTGGCAGCTTTGGATAAGGTTCGAGAAGAATCGAGAAGATTCGAGAAATAAATTAGTCAACATCAAATACCTCTTTCACGGCCTCTATACCGTGAGTGATGAGAGTGATGAGGAATTACAGTCACAGCATGATGAGTGCAACTGTGCAAAAGCGGCATTTGCAGGCATGATCTTTGCAAATTCTGCCTCGGTTTGCTTCTCATGTATCTTTCTCTTCATTGCGTTCTTCATCATCATCATAGGAAAGGCAGGGGGTGTCCTAGGCAGAGTCGTGGGATTGATGTAGATATCGTCTGTGCGAACCGCACGTTCGCACATAGCACATTCCCACCAGTCGGTTCGCCCGTCTCTCAGTAGATCCAGTTTGAGTTCCATGCAGAACTCTCCATGGCCTGTTTGCACAATGCATGTGTTTTCTTGGCCAAAACCCACTCATGCCACGCACTCGACACATCAGCAATGTCCATCTGCGTAGACCGTCGTACGCAAGCCCTTGCATGCAACGGCGCACGAACCAAGGCTTTTCGTATTGTCCATGGTGCTTTGAGTAGGACAAACAAAAACGAGAGTGGTGGACGCAACCACGAACTTTCGCTTGCGGACGAGATGATATGTGCTCCTCTGGACGCAGGGAATTCAACGGTGCCAAGTAGACTCTTAGAAAAACTCACGATCGCATAGATAATTCTTAAATACTATATTCATCCAAGCACTCGATCTAGATCCGAGTTGCCAGCTCAGGCATCTCTCCGAAGCAAAATATATCCAGGCGCCATCTATGGGCAGCCTAGAGGACCTACAGCTGCTGCAAATTCCTGGCTTTGAACGACCAAGAGCTCAGATTTCTCTCCAATAATCGGCTTGTCGTCAAAGACGGGTGGTAAAAGCTGACGGATTTGGCGGACAAATTATCCGAGTTTCCGCCCTGCAGGAAGTACTCAGCGACATGCTCGTTAGTTGCGTGCAATGCTCGTAGAGCTTGATTGTTCAGATGCTACGTCTTGGACACCTGAGCCTAGTCATACGTTGAAGTATCCACATTTAGCGGTAGTCGGCGCACTCATCTACAATTTAATAAAGGATTTTATTATTGCTCTTTAATAGGTTCCCGTTTCGTCATGGTCGTTTACTACTTCAATGGCCCATTTTCGCGAGGTTGCAATAAGTTTCAGGTTTCCAGTAAAGTGCTACGAAAATATTACCCGCAAAATTTTATGGTATGGCTAGAAGGGCATGTGGGAAATGAACAATAAAAGCCCGAGAGAAAAGGCCTGTCTCCAAAGAGTCAGACCTCAAGATGTGGCTAAGATCTACCAATACAAAGTGCAAGAGACAAGTGGAAACAAAATAATTCGTTATAAAGGCACCGTCACTTTGATATGGCAGTGGGTTAAGTATTTTAGAGGCACTTTGGCTGGAGGGTCTCAAGCCCGCCCCCTCTCCCTCCCCCCCTCCCTCCTTCCTCCCGACCTTGTGTTCACCGATATGGTGAAGGCCCCGGTCTATATTGCGGCCACCCGGGCAAACTTCTGGACCAATGCACTGTTGTAAGCATAAATCCGCCCTTTTCAATGTCGAGAAGTGCTTCAATGTTGCGTACATTGGTCTAGAAACTCTCACCCTTGGGCTAAAAGATTGTAAATCAGCATGCTCTTCAGCTGAAATCCGATCGGGGGGTCTCCCGAAGCCAAATGCCTCTAGCCCCCCCCCCCTCCCTACCTTCGATTGGCTGAAGCAATCCAAGCGCGCCTCGTCAATAAAAACCAATCTATTTCAAACATTGAGGCTATTGGACTTCTTTACGGCATTCCCTAAAAAACGAGCACCACCCCCCCTTTTTTAACGGGATACAAGTGGATACCTAAGGGGGTGTCACCCACTTCAAAGGGAAGGAACCCGAATTTTCGCGGAAACAGCGCTGCGCTGACGACAGCGACAGCTCAGCAGAAGAGTTCGATGTGCTAGAATGATTGCAGGCCCATCTGTTCTGTTCACATACTTCGCCGAAAATGCCGAGAAATTGCTGGCATCTTGGCCGTTCAACTTTCCGCATGTGCCATCCGGTAACTTCTGATTCGTTGAACAAAGATCAGGCCCCCATCGAAAATGGAACACGTGAGGGCTCACGCGGAAAAAGTAGGGACGGCATGCAGCCGTGTTCCGGTATTTGCTTTTTCCGAGGCTGGTTTCAAGAGGGCTGGTTTGCTCGTTGAGGAGAGGCAATAGTAGTCAGAAAGGCTTTCGGCACCTTGGTTCCAGCCACTTGATGAAGGGCCTCGATGAGCGCACAGCAGCCTAATGTGGGTGCTGGAGGTGAACATTCTGAAGCAACACGTACAAAGTCGAAGTCGCGGAAGTTTTTTGAAAGCTGTGGGAAAATCTTTGGTGTTTTTGGTTGTTGCCCGGACATAGGCATCAAACGACTCCCTTCTGAGATCCAGGTCTATACAGGGAATATTAGTCAGGCAAAGAAGGACGAGTTCAAGCGCAGAGCTACACAACAAGTGAATCACGCGTCGAGCGGGTGATCAAGGACCACAATGGGTCCTCTAAGCACTAGGGGCTCTAGGGGCTCTAGGGGCTGTATGGAAGCAGTCGGGGACATCTTATTCAAGCTGGTTTTTGGAGAGGATGTGAAGAGTCAAGTTTATTGGCAAGGTATTCTGAAACCCCCAACAAACAAGAGCCTGTCAAGTCTAATGAAGACCGTTCTGGTTGTTTCTGGGCTCCTAACAACCTCTACGTTCCCTTCAATTACTGCTCCATTTCCAGACAGCAACCTCAGCAGTCCTTCTGGACCATGGGCGGGGCAAGCATACCGAGTGTGTGTCACACTTTCGTTTGTGCTATCTGTAGTGACTATTTTCAATGCATTTGGAGTCAGTCAGCTGGTTGCGGCATATACCGGTATGGAAAGGGACGTGTTCCTCTCAACATGGGCAACTGGGTACCTGTATATCCTGATTAGATCAGTGTGGATCTTCCTCACCTTGTCATTCTACTCTGCAATCCTGGCTCTGCTTTTCGCAACCCTAGATTTTGACAAGAGGACGACTGCCTGGGTGATTATAGCAACAACTGGGGCGCTCCTCATCTTTTTCCTCATCGCAAAATTCCTATACGAGAGGGCAAGTTGTGCAGAGGGTGCTCAAGTGCAGATCCCTATTGATGGATCTTCAGCAGTGGAGGAAGAATTGGAGGAAGGGAGGCAAGGGTCACAAGAAGTGGGAGGGGATTCACAAGTTCGTGCTGATGTAAGGAGCTGATAGAGTTCTGCCAAGCAAGGTGTAGTAAAAGCAAGAGTTTACAAGCATGCATGACCTCTGAAAACATTGTTCTGAGATCATGGAATTTATCATACAGGTTACTGCGGAAAGTAGTTACTTGGTCCTGGACGAGGCCTGTTGACACGCTTTTGACAAGCTCTGTACAGTCAAATGTTACGAGAAACCCGCTTTGTATGCTGTCATGTCTACATCACGGATTTATTCCTGCTGTAGCTGGATTCGCTGCTCTGTCCATGTTGATTTGGATGCAAATTATCTTGTTGGTATGGCCCTGCTCGATCAATTTCTGCTGACAGTAGAATCGTTGTTGCAGAGAGATGCTTCTGGCCACCGTGTGGTTGATGAATTATCGCCTTCAAAAATAGGGATATCCGCTGTATATCTGGTGGTTTTCACCGTCGCTTCTGCTGGGGCATTCAATACAGCCGTGAGGAGCACCTCCTCATCAACAAAGTTTTCTGCCTGGTGGGCTTTTGGTAGTGGGTTAGCTGCAACTTTACTAGGCTTGTTCATGCCAATGCGCTTATCACTGATCAGGTCATGGTGGACTATCTTTTCTTTGAAAATGGCTCACATACTCTTAGCAGTACCGGGTAGCGTTTTGATTCTGATAGGCGCTTTGAAGGACCAAGCCAAGAGTGCAACGTTGATTGTGGGGGCTTCTCTTCTATGTTCAGCCCTTATCATTCTGTGGGTCCTGCTCGGCGGATTCTCTGGATATCTATTCTTTGAGATAAGAAAGCAGAGAAAGCAGAGAGCCGCGGTACAACTTACCGTACTTACGACTCACTTAGCTGGTAGGTAATCAATTTAGTTAATCCTTGCCATTTTACGAACACAGTCGGTTTTTGATGCGATAAAAACAATGTTTGCGTCACTTCTAGCGAACCCTTAAGTTGTTAGATCAGCTTGAGATTGACGCATAGGACTGAAATCAATGAAATATCGATCGGATCTTGTCACCGATTACATTGATGTACGACAATATACAAATTCATGCCTTTTGCACCGCTACTTAGGCAAAGATGCGTACATAATATTGATGACCTGGTCCGGAACGCTTACCAGACAGTCACGAGTGTTTTTCACATACTCGCCGGCGCGTGCAATGCAATCTCCAGTCTCCACAAGCACAGTCGTAGGTAGATGATAAATTGTAAACATGTAGGATACCTCTGGAATATGGCTAGTACAGGAGTGCCCTCGGTCATGGATGGCGTACCCTCAACAGAGTTGAGATTGGAAGAGTCCGTTCTTGATCAAGAAACCAAGTGCTGCATCGCATACATTTTGCAGTCAAGCACAACAAATATGCAAGAGATTGATAACACGTCTCCTTCCTACCTTAGGGCTTCCAAGAATTCAATTATGTCGACAACTTCGAGTATTCCCTGGGCCGTTGTTATCAATAGAAATGACAATATCAATGCATACCTCACACTTGGCTCACAATGCGGCAACGGCTCTATTTCCATCCAGTGTATACTCCATTCGCTCGAATATAAACGCATGAATGGTTTGTCGGTATAACGCTGACTAGGGTCAGCCATATATACAGAATGTTCCTATTAATCTTCAAGTCGTCTCGCAATACGTCTGTCTTCTCTCTGATGCTCTGAAGGCTCGTCGGGAGCGTCTTCACCAAGTTCGGGGTGTCCACAAAGACCTCTCGGGCCATACGACCGCAAGGAGAGCCGAATCCATTGGAGGGTTGGGCAGGATAGACTTAAGAGTTTCCGCAGAGTCCCAAAGGGGGTCCAACTTTCGGCAAGTTGCATCTACCATGCCAGAGTTTCTGAGCAAGTACAGGAACTCGAGCCTGGGCCTGAACACCCGCGACTGGTTCCTCCTGAGATCTTTCTGCTCCTTTACTATGGCATGTACGCCCTCTGGGTTGCCTGCTTGTAGCAGTTGTCCCATGACCGCCTGGACCGCCTCCGTGAGGCTCCTGGTGTCCCTCGAGTTGCGACACTTGCTGAGGTCCAGGACTCCCATGCCCGCCAAAGAGTCCACGACCGTCTGCGCGTTCTCTGTCGTGAACGCTCGAAAGAGGTCTTTCATATACTTTCTAGGCGAGTCTCCGAGGGCGATGACGGCCTCGGAGTCGTAAAACACTAGCTGTCCCTCCTCCGTTATTCCGGCGTTTTCCACTGTGCAAGTCTGCATGGAAGAGCCCGTTCTGGATTATTTTAGGTGCGAAACATGCCGCAAATCGGAGCGACACCATCCGCGCCGAGATGCGGTCCTTGACATTCTCCACGTCGTCAATCTTTACAATCAGTACATAATCCATGACAAGCCAGCCGTTCCAGCTTGCCAGCACCTCTGGCACCCGGACCAACCCTTTCCAAGGAGTCTCGAAATGCCCTTGCGTTGTGCGCCTGTTAAGGTCCGTTTCCCCCAAGGATGACCGGCTGTATCTCTGTGAGCATCTCCGAGATGTTTTCGCTCCCTTCCACGCGCAAGCTCTTCAGAATCTGGCAGAAGGATTGCATGTCGTTGAGCCCCTGCAGGAATGAGTCTCACAGGTTGGGCCGGACGAACTTGATCGCAACTGCTTCGCCGTCCCGCGTGCGGCCCTTGTAAACTGCAGCCACTGACCCACAAGCAATGGGTGCCGCGCCTGGCGGCACACTGTAACTTTACAAGAGTTCCTGGTAAGAGTTAGAGTCGAACGGAGTGACAGAGTCTTGCAGTTTGACCAGCTCTTCTAGGATCTCGGGATCAGACCCTCCCCACGCACTGAGACGAATTGCACGAAATTCGTCTCAGTGGTGGTGATGGCCCCTGTTTTACGAACAGGGGCCATCCGTTCGGATGTCTCGCGCATCCACCACCCCACTCCCTTCCTGTCCCTGTCCCATTTTAGACGGGCTAGCATCTGGAGGTACTTGGTGGTTGTCGTGTTGAAAACCCTCTGTGCCCTCTGCAGGGGGACCGATTGAAGATGGTGCTGTCTCTCGGATGGAGGAGGCAGTACGGCTGCTCGATTAGGCTGAAAGCGGGTGGCTACCAAGCGAGACGACGCCATGAATGGTCTTAATGATCCCGAGGAATTTGTTTGCCCTATATCGACGCGGCTTATGCCGCCCCTTTAGCAGGCGCTCTGTGTTGTTCGACGCCGTGCTATGGGGATACAGCTTCCTGTAATATTTTGACGACGCAACTGAAAAACGAACGCAGCACTCCAAGGAATCAGCGTAATTAGGCGATGAATAGCGACTTCGTGACTTGGCTCATAGGTGTACCCATCGACTTTACAACGCTTCCCGGGGAAGGATTGGAAGGAAGCTTTTTTTGAACAACATATGACATGATGCGGGGGCGTCTAAAATACAACGAGCAAAGCCTGCGGTTCTCAAAGATACATTCGTAGCACGAGTATTGGAAATTCTTACGAACAAAAATGTGCACATCCATCCTTTGACTTTTGCGCAGCCGATTCCGGATGGAATTCCATCAGAAATTCGTGTGTTCATCAAGGAGGTGGCCGGCAAGCGTGTGATCGACATAAGTGGGTACGCGGTCGCACAATTTACTATTCCTGGTACATACATGGTCTTATGTCGCAATATGATGGAGCAGGAGGCCCATATATGGCGGTACTCTTTCCGCCAAAAAACATACGAGCACGTTTGGTGTGGTCGAGTTCTCGACACGAAAGCGAATCTCATTGCAGTCATGGAGGAATTGTAAAACGTGGTAAAGCCTGATCGTTTTCATCTTTGGGGTGCATCCCAAAAATTCGAGCAATCTTCCTGCAAAGAATCTATTCAACTCCGGGGCATCTTTGGACTCCGATACTTGAAACCTGAGAAATACTGCTCAAGTCTCTGTGCACCGTACGATATCGGCCTTATCGCCTAGTGCCAAGTCTCTCGAACTTTCTGAGACTGGGAGCTATCTCTCCGACCCATCCCCACGGTGCACCGGGTTCCTATGGGGCTTATCCTGATCGCATTGCTCTCAGGAAAGTATTTCAGACGCCACTGTGGTCCCTGTCTATTGCTCCTCCACATCTCCTACATTCATACATCTTGTTCCCACCGAGGCTGTGATGCAGCCACCCGCACGATCCACACAAGTCTTGCTGCTGTACGCCTTGGCACTATCATGACACGCACGCCTCGACTGGGACCTCATTCCAGGAGCTTGGCCTTGAAAGTTCTGTGTCTCCACTGCATCATGGCCCTCGCCGTCTTGTGGTGCAGGCGTATGGACATGGAGTGCGTGTCGAAAGGAGGCAGGAGGACCTATTTCTCTCGAGACGGGCCAAACTCCTTCATTGAGATATCCTCGTGCTCCGGAAACAGCACGTCTCGCCAGCCGTGGTCCTCCTGGATACACCAGAACTTTCTGACTAAGTGTATCTCGCAATCGATGGAGTAGCAGGGGAATCTGGCCGATGCCAGACCGAGCTGGAAGTAGAAGATGCTCCCGACCGCAGTGAATCTCCTCTGATTTTTCCCTCGTAGACTTGCTCAAATGTTATGAGAGCACTCCATGTATGATTTCACTCGTCGTGTTTCTGTCGTATGATTTCACTCGTCCCAGTGTTGCCCAAACGATGATTAATGATGCGTCCTTGCAACATCAGAGCACCTATGCGCTCCACAAAGTCCGGCCTTTGATCTCATTTCCATGGGCGTCTGCTACTAGCGCGGCACGGGCGTGGAGAAGGACGAGGCGCGCGCCGCCGAGCTGTACGCGGAGGCCGCCGGAGGGGCCGACGCGACGGCGCAGTGCAACCGATACCCATACCCCGTTCAGTCTCCGGCGGGGCATCCCGTCTGGATCCATGAAGGTTGCAAAGCCGTAATGCGGTGATGAAGATGGATTCGCGAGCAACACCAACAATGCTGTAAGCGTAAGGAGCTACTCATGTATCAAGGCGTATGCCTAACAACGGACCATGTGGACGCCGACCATTGGTCTACTTTAAATATCCCTCACTGATTGCATGTTCTCTATTATGATTCGTTGTGCCGCTCTGACCGTTCTGGAAAAGAGGTGCAAGATGACTGCGTTGGTAGGGGACAGATGTGCGACGCACGGCCGGGCTGCGAGGAGGAAGACGTCGACTGCTTCAGCGCGACGTTCTCCGAGGGCCAAGACTCGACAGGCTGCCACGACGCGGAAGGTGTGGACCAAGAAGTGATCATGTAGCTCTAGGCACCCGGTGCCAGACGTGGACGTGGTTGCTGTGCTTGACGACCCTCCACATGCGCCCGTCGTGCCCCTTCTTCCTGGTTCTCGATGGGTACTGACCTGCGGGCTCGGTTGGCGCCTGCCGTGGGGGTCCTTTCGACCAGTTGCCGCATTCGGGGCCGCCTGTGGTGTGTCTCCACCGCAAGATCTTTCCACCTCGGGGTTTGAAGGCGCTGTAGACGCACCCGTCTAGTCCCCGCTTGTGGGTGCCGTACTTGAAGCAGGATGCCGCCCAAGGGGGGAGTTTCCTGCCGGGAGTCGACTTCTTTCCGATGGATTGGTGGTGCCAGAACTTGGTGCCGTCGGTCCTCTTCCCCACCACCCAGTTCCTGCCGTCCGCGCCTCGCTTGACCTCATGGAGCCTGTGATCCCCTGCCTTGCCTTTCGGCGCTTTGCGTGTTGGAGACTTGCTGATCTTATACGTGCCCTTCACTCTGGCCATTTCAGAGTTTCTGTGGTATCTATATGTTCCGATAATTATTCTACGGTACGT
>DF238048.1:0-14279 GCA_000708835.1 Klebsormidium nitens | reverse complement strand
CCAAGATCGTCCAAGTACCTCAGAGGACCAAGATCGACGACCTATAGGGTAGTTATAGGTAGTATATATATAGGTAGTAGGATCATGAGATGATGATGTGTGCCTATGATTGTACATATCTTTTTCATTCTGACCATGATCGCATGTCAAGGACGTCATCTCGCAAGGACGTCATATCGCACGACAGCGCTACTATTTCCCCTCTCTCTGAACGGCGGTACTGCACTGGTTGCAGGTCATTCACTGGGATGTCAATAACGAGCAGTTTAAAGGAGGGTGAGTCTTCCATTGAACCCCTATGCCCTGGGAAACACGTCCCCAAAACGGCTGACTCGAATCCTGCTAGCGAGAAACATCCCAACATTGAGCCCGACTTTGACCGACTTCGATGAAATTACTCAGAAGCAAAATCAGGCCAGCTTATAGGTCTAGATCAGCCCAGAAGGCTGCGGATGGAGCCCAATCAGACAGGTGCGTGGCCCCTAAAAGCCACTACGATTGCCTCGGCCCCAGTATTCACCAGGCGCTGGAAGAGGGCCGAGCGCTCGTGCCCGGTCGCCTGAGCGCAGCTGTCCCGCACCCCGGGACGGATCCCCGGTGCATGACTGGTGCATGATCCGTCCCGTTCCTTCCGTTCCGTTTCGGTCCGTTCCGTCCCGGGAGCAGAAGCGCCTCGGGGCAAAACCCTCAGCCTGTCCGTGCCCCTAGACTGACAAGCCTTCGGGTGTCGAGAAACTGTTTTTCTGGCCATCTTTCAAGGTCCGGCGAGGTAGCAGCTTTCAAGAATCATCCGTGCATGAAGCCTGTTAAGAACGGAGCCTCCACATCTTTATTTGAATCACCATGGAATCTCTTGCTTATCATATTAAGTTGAGCAATTTTCCTGCCCAGGTACTACGAGAACAAACTTGGAAACGCAATCGATGACTGGATGTACCCAGCCGTGAAGCAGATCGACCCCAGCGTGAAGAACGCCCTCAACGGTATGTAGAAGAAAGCTCGACACTAAGATTAAGCATGCCTTGAAATCTCGCTGTTAATAAGCTAGTGGATTTTCACTTTTGCTCCGTTGACGTCTAACAACGTACGAAAGGCGACCAATCAGATCCTTTGAGCCGCGGGAAATACTAGGGGGTAAGTGTACAACGATGATTTCTGCTGATTTTGTTTTTCGATCTCATGGGGACATGCTCCGATTGAGAATTCTCGGTGAATCTCGTTATAACGAGCTGGCAAAATATTGTTCGTCAACATCATGTCGCTGTCGAGTCGAGAATCCACTTTCGTTGTTCTTTGCAGACTACAACTTGGTGGAGACGTGCTCCGATCCCGTAGCCTATCCCGAGTTCTACCTGCAGCAGCTCAATGCGTTGACGTCACGTGGGCTCCCAATCGACATCCTGGCCTTTCAGGTAAGTGCTTTTACTGGCCCCAAACTCTCACAAAATTATCAAAATGAACGAGCCCCGCTGATGTCACTTGGGTTTTCGATTGGGCCCCTCCAGGTGCGCGCTCGCGACAATAAGATTGCAGATCCTGCGGTTTGCATATCTTTCCTCTTGTTTCAGGAGGAGAGGGAAAGTCGTTAAGATTGGTTCTCGACAGTATTAGAACTTCGAAACCACTCTAAAAGGACAATCTTTCTGCAGGGCCAGTTCCTGGGATTTGAGCGCCTTCGGCTGCGCGCGCGCCTCGACAAGATTGCCGACGCCTACAATCTGGACTCGTCTAGATTTGCTTTCCCTGGATATTACATCTTCCTCTTTGTATCTAAACGTCTTTCAATGTAAGAGTAATCGTTCAAAAAGGCCATCCATGCAGGTCGACCACTCCAAGCTGCGCGCGCGCTCCTACAACTTACTCACCTCCTGCGAGTTGGACTTGTTTTCTCATGTTCCTCAAGATGAATGGTACCTCCTTCAATACACTAAAAGACTAATGAGGTGATAATGCTTCCGCAGGGCCAATTTTTGGGCGTCGAGCCCCTCCAGCTACGCGCCCGCCTCGACAAGATCGCGAGCGCCGGCATTCCCATTTGGATGTCCGAAGTGAACGTCAATATCCTGGACGTCAACAAGCGCGCCGACTATCTGGAGTTCATCTTCCGCGAGTGCCTGGTCAACTTGGATTTCACGCTGAATGCTGCCGGGCAGAGAGTGATGGGACGTCTTGCTCGTTAATTCTCCATCCCCTATTTCAGTACGTATTGTTGCGATCGTTGTGGATCGGTCTGGCTTGTTCCTTCTGGCTATTCGGTACAAGAACCATCCGCCGTCTGCGTATGCCAAGAACGGCGGACAGTGCAACGCGTGCCTTGTCAACCTAGACTTCACGCTGAATGCCGCCGGTGCAACACCGGGCAGAGAGTGATGGTCAGTTTTGCTTGTCGTTACTCCATTCCTTTTTTTGACGCGAATGGTTGCGGATTATTGTGGATAATCTCGCCTTTCTTCCTTTTTGAAAAGACGGCAATCGAGGCCGCCCTCCCCGTATGCCACCAGCACCGGGTAAACCCGCAATCTCTTTTTATGCTCGAAGTCCACTTCAAAGCGATAAAGACGGGATAAAGATGGGATAAAGACGGGATAAAGATGGGATAGAGACGAAGATGATGCTTCTTATTCTCGGTTAAGACCGTCTTAAACGATTGCTGAAAAAGAAGATGATGCTTGCAGGGTGTTGGTTGAAGGCTTCAAATCAAAGCTGAAATCAAACTGTCTCGTGCAGGCTCTGAAGAACGAGTTCACAACGCCGCCTCGAACCGGCACAACCGACAGTAGCGGACGGCTGCCGACGTTCAACGCCTTTTTCGGCAACTTCGAAGCGAAGATTACCGTCGGCGGCGTCACAACGACAACAAGCTTCACCGTTCCTGAAACCCCGGGAGGTAAGACGAGCGTAATAACGAAAGCGAATTCTAGTTTGCAGCGACGTTTATGGCTAATTCGTTCCTCGCGGAACTGGCCGCCGGAATGCGGTATGTCCAATCCAGCTGCCGGGTAAATCTTCGCTCGCTTGAATAATGTTGAGAGGCGCCGCCGAGGAACGGCGAAGTTATTGATTCATTCCACGTAAAATCACGTGTCACTACCAGAGAGCTCCCATGGACAATCGGTAAAGCTGCCGCCGGCTCCAAGCTCAGAGGCGGAACTGGGCGCCGCAATCGCAGCGACACTTTGGCCTAATCCTAATTGTTAGCAGGTCGCCACCAAGAGCTCCGACTCGACGCCGAAATGTCGCAATTTGTCATTGTTGGAAGGGGCCGCGCCCGGTTTCCAGCCTCCAGCGCATTCTGGCGTTGGATCCGCATGCGAAGGTCGCCACCTAGAGCCCCGCTTTGACGGAGGCCATTACCGACACTCTTCGTGTGACGGCACCGTGACGGCCGGTGTCGAACCACAGCATCCTTTTCGCGGACGCCTCTTATTCAAACGCGCGGTCCAATTGACTTTACCTTCGTTGTTCTCTTCTTGCAGTAATGAGAAACGTTGTTCTGAGCCTCAACGGCTCCTCTGCCACGCCCACCCCTACCCCGACTGCCACGTCAGCAGGCCCGACCCCCACCCCGACCGCCACGTCAGCGAGCCCGACTTCCACCCCAACTGCCACGTCATCACCCAGTAAGTCTACTTCAACTTGAACAGCCTCAACGGCCTTTATTGCCTCTGAAGTTTAAGCTTCCGCGTTTCCTTGGCGACAGCTTTTCAGGGTCAAAAAAAATCCACGGCGATAATATGACAGCATGGTCGCATCCAGGTTCGCTCTTGCCAAACCCGTCATCTCTGCAGTGCGTCTTTTAATACACACTTGCAGGTTCCGAATTTTACGCCCTAGCAGAGCTAGTCGTCTCTTTCAGCGGATCTGTTCCTGAAGCTAACACTTTTTTCGGGGACGAGCTCTTGCGAAGGGCGCGGTTGAGCCTTTAAAGGAGTTTGCAGTCATGCGCTGTTTCGCGGCATCGCCGCTAGCTTTCCTGACAATTACTCCAGGTCTGTTTTCTTCTGTCGCCCCCTGATATCTATCTTCTTAGATTTAGGCGAAGGCTTGCTGCGAGCTTGCTGCGACAGCTGCGCCTTCCAAGTGCACGGCTAGCGCATCTCGCACCAATGGTCGCTGCGAAAACAACGGATCGCGGCCGTGCATCGACTGATATGGGTGCAATCATGCGTTCCGATTGGATATGGTAATGATATCTGAAAGCAAGTGAAATATTACACTTTGAGAAATTTACTTACTTATGGACTGCAACGACACTCAAACTGCTCACCGTTTTCTTACGCAGCAAACGCGCCTTCCGGCACGCCCGCCCCCTCCCCAGCGGGTGAGTTTGCTAAATCACCCACAAAGCTATGCCGCCTCTGCAAGAATTCGTTTGCTCTGATCTCAAATCTTTACTCACCTTTCACGGTTTCCGGTGGATGAGTCTTCCGAAGTACCTGCCGTTTTGGTCTTGCGGGGATCGAGCCAACGTCTTTTCCTTGTTCAGGTCAAGCAATGTCTTGTTGCCGTTCGCATCATTCTAGAAGCCCGCGAAGCTGGGACGTGAAACTTAGGCGTTAGCCTTTAGACATGATGCTGTTATCCGGTTCAATGCTCGACGCTCCGAGTCGGCTCCTTACTTTCCCCAGCCAGCGACCTTCTTTGAAAGGGCGAATGGTCAGAAGATACAATTCGCGTCACCCAATCGTGGTGTTGAGTGTCTCGTGAGGAGGCAATCAACAATCAAAGTCACGGCTTCGAGGCCCTCTGCGTATATCCCATCTATCTAAAAGAGCTCTGACGTGATTATCTTTCCTTGGATGTTGACATTCCCTGTCCTGTTTTGCAGGTGGAACTTGTGTCGGAGTGGCCGGTTTTCCAAATCAGGTAGGTAATCTCTTATGGGTTAAACAATACCGTGGGTGTCTCCCTGTTCCCAAATTGCAGCCCGATAGCTCGTGCGCTGTTCGCACTTCCATTTCTACTCGGTCGCTTGCATCCTTCACAGTCTCGTAAATGGTGACATTTTTGGTATGTTTGTCTCTCGGACCACCGCCTTTGATTGCGGCAGCCAAACCTGTGTCCTGAGCTTTCACGCCTGTAACCGGCCGACCACTAATCGGTTTTATTAATCAAGTGCTCGTCCACTCTTATGCCACAGGCGAGAAAGATTCACAGCGTACCGTGAGCTGACTTTCCTTCTCCACATTCACGCTCAATTCGGGTCGCTAACCCATTTAAACCAAACCCTCCTTATTGTCCAGTGCTACGCCCCAGGCGGTGATACCTTCGTCTGCTGTGACGGCAGTGGGTGCGGCCCCTTCTCCGGGTCACGAGCCACGTGTGCAAGCAACCGGTACGCCGGTGCCCCGGTCTCAAACCCCACCGCAGCTCCCACTAACCCGAGCCCCACAACCGCTTCTCCGACTGCAAACCCCACCCCTGGACCCGTTAACCCGACCCCGGGACCGGTTAACCCAACCGCAGGACCGGTTAACCCGACCCCAGGACCGGTTAACCCTACCCCGGGACCCGTTAACCCGACTCCGGCACCAGCTAACCCGACTTCGGCTCCGGTCAACCAGACCCCCGCCCCGGTTAACCCGACCTCTGCGCCGGGTGCCGTTCCCAACCCGAGCCCAGGTTAGCGGCTTGATTCGAATGACTCATTTTATGCTAGACCCATCGGCAGGGAATGTTCGATGCAAATCGGATACAGGTGCCGCGGCTCTGTAGCGGGCGGGAAGCGACTCGGAAAATCGAGTTGTCTTGGAGTAGGCGGATTAGAGTGGCCGCGATTAAGACGGGCTGCTTACCCCTTCGAAGATCCGCTTGACAGACCACAATCGGAGGTACAGGCTACTACTGTAGAATCGACTCTCGTTCGCGTGTTGGTTCGCTAAATCAGACCTTGCGAATTTCAGTTCTTGCTTGGCGCCCAAGTCACGCAAACGTCTTTCCGAATTGGCATCAGACCTTTCCATAAGTCAGGGACTCAGAGACTCTTACGAGCTTCGCGGCAGCCGCGTTTGTCTCCAGTCGTCGAGTGCCGCACTCTCTTTCGCCGTCCGGTTTAAAAGCCCACTAACGGGTCCCGCCACTTTCTTCTTCCGTTGCAGCGCGCGGCGGACTCTGCGACTTCCAGGGCCAGTTCCCCAACCAGGTTGGTGCAACGAGATTGTGATCTGCTCGTGATTTTGTTTGTCCTTTGACGCGCGCGTGCGTTCCGGCCCCGGCTGGCTCTGTTCCGTTCCGTTTGTCTTGTTCTGCTTTTCCCTTCAGGGTTGGGCAAGACCTGTATCCCTTGCCATCTCTTCTCGGTTGCGCTTCTTCAACTTTCGATCACATGAAGGTTTGGCTGCTGACCAGGTTTGATAACCAGAATTTAGTGTGGTTCTCTGACCAATAACCGCGTTACAGCCATGTAAAAATCATGGTTACTGCTCGAGTTTGGTTATTGGACCGTTAACCAGCTTTGAACCAGCCCGTAACCGACTATGGTTAATTGCCAAAAACCCCTGTGGATCCTCGGCGGTTCCTTGCTCTGAACAGCGCGCGCTTTTCCTTTTCCTGGCAGTGCTACGGCCCAGATGGATCCGGCTTCATTTGCTGCGACAACCGGGGGTGCGGTCCGTTTGCAAACGGACACGCCACCTGCGCCTCCGGGAGTTACCAGGGACTGTGAAACTGCACGGTGGCGTGTCAAGCTAATTTTAGGGCCCGCAAAAAACGTTCCTATTTTGTTAGCGCAAGAGGGACGCCGCCCGGCCGGATGACTTTCTTGGCCGCTTGCGAAGACTGCCGGTTGCTGCCGCGGAATAAAACGTGATGAACGTTCGTAGGCACCGGCTATGCAGTCGTAAACGTTGAGATCAGTAGGCATTTTAGAAAAAGGTTAATAGTCGACGATCTATTGTTGTGGGCTGCTTCGGTTGCTTGACACGATATGATAGAAGGTAAAGAAGAGCCTAGTGGTATGAAAGTCCACTGGGTCTGAGCAAAATTGAACCGGGATTTTATAAGACCCAGCGCGAAGAAGACATATTGCCTTCTGGCATGCAAAGGTGCCCCAATTGTAGACAAACGTCACTGGGTATCAACGATCTATTCCTATATATTGGGCTGCTTCGGCTGCTTCACACGATAAAATAGAAGTTGAATCAGAGCCTAGTGGGATGAAAGTTCAGGTCTGAGCCAAATTGAAAGGGGTTTAGCAAGGGCGCGAAGAACTGAGACATATTGTCTTTAGGCAAATCAGGTGACCCGATCGCAGAACATCGTACGTTCATCAGCAGTCCAACTTCTTGCAGCTTATTAGTATGCATATCCGAGCACTTACTGAGAAAGCCGCTCCTCGCGTGTAGTTTTTAGCAGTTGCAATTATACAGTATAGATAGCTGAGTAACAGTATCAGTATCAGCTAGCGCCGGCGGCACCTGAGGCGAGGCCGACCGTCAGCCCGGCCGGTGCCGCGGCCGGCCCGGCCGCCGGCCCCAGCAGTCAATAGATCGGAAACTCCGATGGAGCCGGTCCTGTACCAACCCAGCCTCACAGATTTTATGAGGAATCTCTCATTTTACCCACGTCCGGAAAACGGTATTATTGCCATAAGTCAATGACGAAACTTCCATATTGGTATGAGATATTTGAAAAGGGTGTATGAAGAATTAGGCTGCCGCCGGCGCGGATATGTGCCACCCGGTGTGCTGCCGCCCGGCGGGCCCCGGGCTCAGCATTGAGCAACATATCCACGGCGAGGTATCTGCGCCGTCCGATCGGCAGTGCACGGCCTAATATCGACCGTGAAGGACGGCCGAAGCGACCGTTTTGACCCACAAAGAATTGCTCGCCGCGACCGTGTGGATTGCAGTACGTAAGCCTGATAAGGGCGGCGCCCCTAATTGGAGGGGGTGGGGTGGTGGTCCGCGACGGCTTGCCCCGGGTGCCACCAACACTGCAAGTCCACTAGCATTAGGGTCTCGCACACTACCCGGAGAGCAACCGGGCCCTCCCTGTGACATTAGGGTCTCGCGGGCAACCGGGTGACAACCGGGCACCTCCCAGTAACATTAGTGTGTGGCGGTCAATTTTTCCTAGGTTTTTAGTGTGCCCGGTACTTCCCTGTGACAACCGCCCGGGGATTCAAATTTACCATAAGCTCTGAGCAGATTCTCCATACCGAACTGGAAGTTCCGTCATGGACTTACTTGCCAATTGCCGGCCTTGGGTAATATAAGAGATTCCTCATAAAATCTGTGAGGCTGGGTTGCCTGTACATATGCCAGTCCGCGTACGTGTCACGCAGTAAAGACCAGAAATCGTCCAATCCGGTGCCAGCTTTACGACAGCCTGGCGGAAATTGGATAGATATTTGGTGCGGGTTTTACCTACCTGTGCCGAATTGCGATGTCAACATGCAGCGTGTGTCCACCATACTCGTTCATCCTCATATGCGCACTGTGGGGAGCATTCTTTGCCATCCCAGCATGCATACCATAAGCATATGCAGTGGCAACGGCTGAATTGATGTATTCAGCATTACTGCAGCTCAGGGGATCCGGAATGCTCGAGTGAATCGAGCTGCGCTACAAGAACAACCCGCTATACCGTACCGTACAGGCTCAGCGCCTGTACTGCAGCATTCAGGCTCACTGACGGTGGGTCCGGAGCTCTGTCGATGATAACAGATGAATGGAAGTCTGCCTTTCACCTCCTCTTTTGGGTATATAGGCGGCACGTCAATTGACAGAGAGGGCGAAATATTCTGCTGAGGGGTAACCAGGCAGTGAACGCAGCAGCATTCCTTCGCTTTGCAATAATTGCTCAAGCTGAACACTGATCAGCAGAAGTGATAACAACCAAAATTATAGAACTGCCTCTCTACTACATTGGTGCCTGTGTCCCTGATCTCCATCCTTCTCAGCTGCTTATAATTAGCTATAGCTGATTCCAACCCTTCAGGCTAATTCCTCGATAGACTCTCCGATTGCGCTTCCAGCTGACGTTATTCCGCCCCACATTTGCCCCCTGATCGTCGTCGGACCTCATCTGAGCAACAATGGGGAGCGACAATGTCTTCAGCGTCACGGCAATGTTTGTGATGTTCAGAGAGTGTATGGAGGCGGCGGTCATTCTAGCGGTGCTGTTGCAGTACGTGACCAAGACGGGGAAGCTGCACCTGAGGAAACAAGGTGAGCTCCAGAGCATCCCATCAGGCTTGGCTTCAGTGGCCGTGGCTGGAAGGCTTCTTGTATTGATAGATAGAAGACTGTGTCAATGCTGGTTGCTTGAGCAGATTCAGGATTTCTATAACCTTCATAAAGTCAGCTGAATGACCGGGTAAGGACCGGGGTTCAGCTTAGTTAGGGGATGTGAGGATTTCAGCCCCGTTATATGTGATGAAATTGGTCGATGTTTGCTGGGTGTCGCTTGAAACTGCCCCCCATGACTAGCCTCAATACCCATCCCAGCTTGCTGCAACATCTCTAACAAAGTGCATGAAAGTTTCTTGCCTCCTCCCTGCCCACAAACCTGCATAGCTTTGCTCAGAGATAGGTCAACAGACCCCCACACACTGCCCCACTTCCGTCTCACACATCTTCGGAATTACCACTTTCCTGACTTTGTGCTTTTCAGCTTATAATATCCCCAACTTATGCAGGGATTAAGCCCTGTTACTCAAGGCTGGTTAGGAATTGGTCATTTCAAACACCATTCCGCCAGTAACGCACTTTCAGCTCGGTTGAAAGGCCTTTCAACAACTAGACTCGGGGTTTCTTGTGTCTCTCTGACCTGCTCCCGTTTTTCTTGCAGTCTGGCTGGGCGCCGGATTGGGCTTCCTCCTCTCGCTCGTCTTCGCCGTGGTTTTCATCATCATATACTACACGCTTGACCACGAAGTGTTCACTGGGAAAGGAGAGGCCATCTTTGAAGGCATCGTATGTATCATTGCCTCGGTAATGATCACAGTCCTGGCCTTTGGTATGCTTAAGATGATGGAGCTGCAGAAGAAGTGGGACCGGAAGCTCAAGGCCGCAACGCTAGAGGTGGGTTACCAGAAGCGAGGCCTGGTTCGGAGTCCTTTGATTTGATCTCTCTGAGCCGTCTTGTTTTCAATCTGGCTACTGTGAGAAGTTAGAATCTGGGAGTTGCAAAACTCCGTAACTTCAAGTCTTGTTTGAATCCTGCGGCGCACCGCTGCCCTGTTGATGGGATTCATGCAGACGGGAAAGCTTCAAAACAACAGTACAGGCTTTCTTTCTGTGCAAAGGTAGGCCAGATTTTGGCTGCTTGTGTGTCTGCAGTAGACGTCCCTTGATCGGTCAAGCAGAGTTTGCTACCTGCTACGCTGAATGTGCAGGTTAACGCGATATTTGACACCTACTCTCCCTGTGTTTATATGTCAAGTAAACCTTCCACGCAAAGGAATTACAGTGCTTGCCCAGCAAAACGGCATACCTTTGAAACTTGACGAGATAACCTGAGTTCTCACAAGCAGAAGAGTAGTATATTAATTTCATGATTTAATTTGATAACATATTATTTTCACTCGTTTGCAGGTCGTGGAGACCGGCAAAAGGAAGTTCGTGGTCACATACGCGCTCTTCATCATTGCCTTCACAGCGGTCCTCCGGGAGGGCATCGAGTCGGTGCTCTTTCTGGCTGGGGTGGGGGTCAACACGCCCTGGCGAGCCATCCCCCTGGGAGGAGCTGTGGGGGCCGTTCTGGGAGTGTGCCTGGGTTACGTGCTCTTTTTCGGGTCAGCTAGTCCATCCGGTAACCCGAACCTTCTGCATTGCATAGAGACATTCTGAGGTCAGCGATCTGCTTAAGACTAGGTCACGTCCTTATCACCAGCTGGGCGAAGTTAGTTTGTCTCTGGTCAACCTTTTCAGCAGGCTTTGTTATGACGGTTTCCCGCACGCCGGACACAGCATCAGCACTGGGAAAGCGAGGCAATCTTCCTCGACGGGTCTCTTGACTTTCTTCACTTCTGTACTTTCGTTTGTCTCTTCGCTGGACGGACTGATCGACACCTGGACTCTTACAAAGTCCAGTGGCTTTTTGAATTTGAAATCCCCCTTTGTTTCAATTAACACCAAATGTTAAGGGTCCAAAACGATGCTCGTTCTACTCAGGCTTCTCTCAGTCTTCCTTCTCAGCCTTTCACGTAAAGCCTAGTGACGCAACCCCCAGAGCAAGCTACCTTTTCAATACTTGACAGTCCACTTTTTCATCGCACGCAAGCTACATTCATCTAAAGGAGTCCGGTGAGGAGATGAAACCAAGGCATCTGCAAAATGAAGATGAGAACGTGATTGCTTTTTCCGTGTTGCAGGTTGAAGCCCGTACAGTTGAGGTGGTTCTTCTACATCTCGACGGTCATCCTGCTGTTCATAGCCGCCGGCTTGTTCATGAGTGGGTTTGGGGAATTTCAGGAGGTAAGCATAGAAGTAACCCGGATTAACTCGGAATATTAGTAAGGCTAACCAGGGATGCTGGAAACAATTGCTGCTTGGCTGCAGATGAGCTGAGCTCAGGTAATACGCCAAGAAACCACTCGTTCAAAACTACTTGACGCGTTCATTTTGGTTGTTTCCGGTTGTTAGATTTGTGCTTCATTTGCGCTTTCTAGGCTGTTTGAATGAAGCGGCTCAGAACAAGAGCACAGCAAAGCTTGCTCCCCTTCCTTTCTTTCGGAGACACGAAACTCAACTTTCAATTTTGTCACGCTTTCAAGCTTTGGAAGTCTGGATCCAAGTGTGAGCTCATTTTGAACCGCTCCCGCACAACAGCATACGAGCGAATCTCATCTATCGCAGGCCGGGGCATTTGGCTACTCCGCAGAAGAAGACGAAGATGACGACGGGGGCAGCGAGGATAACGCAATTGCGCCGGGTCCCTCCCCAGTGGAAGAGGAAGACCGGTTCGTACCGTGGCAGAACCGGCCGCTGTGGAACATCTGCAAGTGTTGTGACGATGAGGTGGGTTTCTAGCTCTGCGAATGTACACTGTGTTTGAGGCTTGACGAAGATTGATTGTCCAGAGAACCCAGATCACGAAGCTCCAGTAACCGCAACTAGGCCCCACGCTAGTACAGATCCGATCGACTGTCAGATTTTCTGTGGTTCGCTTTCCAAACGGTCTGCTTCTGCAAGCCCTAATAGGCCTCAAAACGTCATCTTTGGTACGTCATCTTGGTCACTTCAAATAGACGACCACGTCTGCGAAGAAGTCGCATACGCGAGCATCCGCTTTTGATTAGCCAAAGGAGTGCATCGATTACTTTTACATTCTCCCTTGGGATTATGGCAGTAATCGACAATAAGAACGGCCACACAATCCCGCTAGCTCCGCTTGAGTGCGCCCCTTCAAATAGCTCACTCGCCCCTCAATCTGATTCCTCCCCTTCTGAGGGGAAGGCATCCTCGTGTTTCATAGA
Source organism: Klebsormidium nitens (assembly GCA_000708835.1). Lineage (NCBI taxonomy): Eukaryota > Viridiplantae > Streptophyta > Klebsormidiophyceae > Klebsormidiales > Klebsormidiaceae > Klebsormidium > Klebsormidium nitens. Next base: position 1,858 of record DF238048.1, on the reverse strand, counting down.
GCCCATTCTCCAAACAAGTACCTTCAGAAGGTTTCTTATTCTTTTCTCGAACGATCTCGTGCTGCGGGATGTCTTTTCTTCGTGTAACTCGAAGTTGCTCTGAGCGCGTCGAAATCTTTTCCAAGATCGGAAAGTAAGGAGCATCCGCGAGGTGATAATCCGTCAGAGATTCATGTGCTCGCAATCAGTTTTGACCCTGTGCCCAGATCCATCATCTTTCAAGCGGAGGAAGGCCGCGTCTCTTACGAACATCTCTGGGTTTTCTGTGGTTAACAGCTGCTTCACTCCCTCAATCTCCGTTCCCACAGGACCAAAGCTTGAGCCCAGCCGACACAACTTGACCGGAAATAAAAAGGCCTCGTAAACAAAGGAATCTCAGGTGGATTAACGGCTAACGAACTTCTAAACCTCCTTGCCTACAGGACCAAGGCTTCTTCGAGTTGGCCAGAGCACTAGTGGGCTACGTCTGCGATCCGACCATCATCCAAGTGGTCGCATACATCGCCTACTGGCTGCTGGTTCTCGTAATCGTCGCCGTCAAAGTGAAGCGGGGCACTCTGAACAAGTACAAGTTCGAAGACGAGGGCCTCGAGAAGGACGTCGGGGCGGCTGACGTGGCGGCTGACGTCACGAAGGGCGACTTGGAGGCGGCTCCTGCCGGCGCACTCAAAGCTTAGAACCGGGGAATCGCAATCTAGTGGGGTAGTAGGCACGTCGGCTCTTCCTCTTTGGCGACCGGTGGCCTGAGCGACTGCAATAGAAGTCCTCTGCAGCGATGACAAGGTTCGCGACGTGATTAGCACGTGGTGCGCAAGTGTACTATAAATAACCTGGTCAGTGTTGTCTCGATGTCTCTCAAACCAAACGGCCACTCCTCATACCAGATTGGGCTATCACGATTTGGCCCCCGGCCTTGCATACGTGGAACCAACTTCTGGTAACGTGGAGGAGTGGAGGCAAGAGGCAAAACGGAGTGAGAATATAAGATGTAATAAATTTATGCTTGTTGCGCGCGGCAGAGCTCTTTTCTCCTTTGAATTAGTCACGTGGAACTTTACTTCAGTGGAACGTTTCCATGATTGAGCCTTTTACAAACTCAACTGAAAGGCTACGAAACATGAATTCTGCCTTCTAGCTTTTCGGGCATGTCAGTCAGGATAACCCCCATGAACTTCCTGGCTCCCGCAGACAAGTTTCATTCAGCGTCCGGCTTCAGCGTCCGGTTTCGTACAAGCTAATTCGTACATATCTTGTACATATAACTAGCTGAAGCGGATGAGGTTCGCCTCAGAAAGTTGTCGAGTCACCCACGGCAATAGCATGGAGGAAAGCCGGAGCATCTTGAGTGCTGCACATTATGCACATTCAGAGAGACTTCTACTTTCACTGCCTGCAATATAGGTAGACCTACTGAGTCTAATGGTCCGAGTCGGCGTACTAGTATGGGATAGCTAAGTTAAAGTGATCGAACGAGTATGCATGAATGATTTTGAGCTTATTAGCCCTCTGATGAACGATGGCTTCAGCAGTGCACGCTGAAGCGTGCCGAGCATGATGATCGCGTAAACCGGAAAACCGACAGCGCAGCGCCGCGTGCCTGCATACGGTATACGAACGTGATACCTATGAACATGAGCCCGGAGCGTCGGGCCGAGCAACCCTTGAGCCAATTCAGTGCCACATCTAGGTAGTACGCGCGTAGGGTTTTATCGACGGTACAAAGGCCGGGACACGCCACCCGGCAGGTTTAGCGGACCCGACGACGCCCGTCCTCAATACGCATGCGCTGTATCTCTCAGCCGCAGAGAGACGCAGAGGCGCAATGGCGCGAGTTTGACAGCTTGACAGCAACCAGTCT
>DF238049.1:0-12452 GCA_000708835.1 Klebsormidium nitens | reverse complement strand
CGAGCATCTCAACTACACTACGACTCCCTACCATGAGTTTCAACAATTACCGTAAAGGAAATGGCGGGGTTGGATAAACGCACGGCGCGTCTTGGGACGGAATAATTGGTCGACATGGAAGAAGAAGTTCAAGGCTCTTCTAGTGTACAAAAAAATGTGACAACAGAGAGTCCCGAATCCGTGGAAAGGCCGGAAAGCGTAAGACCAAGTCAGGTCCTTGAAGATTATGCACACAAAGGATGCATATGTGAAGTTGTTTGCGGAAACGGACACGGCGATGAAAACATGGGGGAAACACCATGAGAATTTTCCGAAGACGAGCAACGCAAAGAGGAGCAGTGGTGAGGACCGGCCGGACCGGAAGGAATCTGCCGGTGTGGCGTTTACGGCGTGGCGCAAAGAAGCGCGGGCGCCGGCGGGTGTATGGCTCGTCAAGGCGGGGAGCATCCAACACATCATGGCGGAGGAGAGCTAATTCGCAAGCTACGAGAGGCTAGCGATTACGGAAAGGATAGAGGAGCTTGGAGAAAAAGCCTCGACGACGATGGGGATCGGGAAAGTCATCTTGGATCGGGAAAGTCGTCTTGGGGTGTGCAACGTCGAACCGTGCAAGCAACTCACACACGACGAGTTGTGAAAGATTGTGACGGTGGAGAAGGCGACAGCGTTCTTGGCACTCAAGGGGCCGGCCGAGATGGAGTGTCGGATTGGAAAGGCGGCAAGGAAGCCGCAAATTAGTAGTGGTAAAGAAGCGAGAGGAGGTGAAGCCGGTCAAGTGTTCGAATCCCGTAGGGGATACTTCAATTCTTTCTCTAACATTGAGATGGACCTTGACACGGACGACGAGGAGGAAGAGGTCCGCCTGGTAGACAAGGAGACCCCGACGGAGACGGAAGAGCACGGCGCAACGGAAGACGTGAGAGCCGCGGTGGGACGACATGGGAGCCGCAATTACCGTAAAAGCCGTGGGAGCATGGGCGGAGATAGCTTTGAAGGACACGGAGCGGGTGGTGTCGCCCGGCGGCAAACGTTATCTGAATAAGCGCGAGCAACACTCGAGAACTTCTGGAAGACGCCGACCGAGAAGGGGGGGATCACGCTAAGGTCCAAAAGGAGAGAGCGGGTGGAAGAGGCTAGGTGTGAGCGGGACAATCTTGTACGCGTGGGAGTGTTAAAAAACGGAGTTGTTTGACGGCCAAATTGTTGACTTAGGTTCAATATGAGCCGGAGGATCGTGAGTTTTGTCTTGTAATATCGACCGTAGGATTGTGGTTTAAGTCGCGTAATATCGACCGTAGCATCAGAGGTTTGTGTCGTTGAGTATCGACCGTCGGATTGCGTGTTGATTCGGACTGTGGATCGTTAGATGTTAGTCGACTCGAGCAATTAATCACCCCGACCACTAGTAGTACGGTACTACCAAGGTGATACCGAGCACTAGTAGTACAGTGCCCCGGTCACAAGTCCGACTGAAACAATAGGCCGTATTGTAAGTTGTAGAGTGAATACCTAGTTGATGGAAAGGAGTCCATATAGTTGAACCGACTAGAGGGTGGTGGAAGTAAACCCCGACCTAGGCTAGAGTACACCTAGCTACGGGAATGTACTAATTTTGGACTATAATTTCATGTGATGATATTCATTCTAGGAGAAGCTTAAAGAGAGAAAGGCGCTTCTTTGTGAAAGCGCCTATGTGTAAGGTGGTTAGATTCTAGCTTGTGACAAGCATAAGGGAATGATTTGCTTTTGCATCCGCCGCCAATTTGGCGTGGTACCACTCCCCCGAAGCGCGTTTCTCTCGCGCAGGGTACCTCTAAGCGGCCGTTGTTGGCATCCAATTGTCTTCAACAATCTCTTCCGGATCTGCTATGCTTTTACGCACCATTTCCAAAACCTGCCCACTTTGGTCGGTCTTGGAAATGGGGCGTGCGACGGGGCCGCGGTCTGACACGGGCATGTGCGCGTTTGCGGGCGCGGGCGCGGTGTTGCGCTCGCCGGCCACATCTGAAAATCCGTTCGTGGGGTCGAAGCTCCGAGGACGTCTCCTCCACTCCGTGAACCGACTCTTCGGCTCCCACGGCTTCCGTTGTTGCTCCCACATTTGCCCAATACCACTCCGCGGGCTTCTGTCGCACTCTCACGGGATATCTTCCCAACTCTTCGACTCCACTACAGGCTTCTCAGTTGCCTATTCTACACCCCGTTGTCCTCCGCGGCTTCGTCAAAAATGACATTCCGGGAAATCATGATCCTTTCGTCCTTCTCTCGGAGCACCCGGTACGCTTTGAAGTCCGCCTCATACCCCACGAACACACAATGCTCGCTCACTGGTTCCAACTTCCGTCTCCTCTGCTTGGGGACGTGCTTGTAGCTCCGTGCCCTAAATACCCGCAGGGGCCCCACGCTGGACTTCTTGCCATAGAACGCCTCCCAAGGGGTCTTCCCGTGCGCGCTCTTTAGGATCCGGTTCCGAGTATAGTTGGCCGTCACAACGGCCTCCGCCCACATTTTTTTGGGCAGCCCCGAATCCTAAGCATCGCCCGGACCTTCTCCTCCGGTTGCCGAATGAGCCGCCCAGCCACTCCGTTCTGCTGGCCGTGTAGGGGGCGGTCTTCTCGTGCACCGTCCCCTTGCCCCCGAACACGTCTTTGAGGCCCCTGCTTACGTACTCCTTCCCCCGATCCGTACGCGTTGGCCTGAGCTTCTTCCCCTTTGCAATTGGGGAAGATGGTCGGTCAATCACGTGCTTCTTCGCCTTGAACACCTCGCTCTTCTGCTTCATGGGGACTACAACCGAGAGCTTGCTGACTACAACCAAGAGCTTGTTGAAGTCATTCAGAAACATAGCGAAGTACCGGCTCCCCCCGACCGCGGGTACCGGCATTGGCCCGCGACGTCCATGTGGACTAGCTCGAGAGACTCCATGCTCACTGACTCTAACTTTGGAAAGAAGAGCCGTGTTTGCTTCTCCATATTGCACAATTCACACACGAGGTTTTGAGCGCCTTGAACGCCCCCGATTTCACGCCGACACCCTCGACGAGGTTGTCTCGCGCCATCTTCGCCAAGTTCTCATACCCCGTGCCCCATCCCTCTGTTCCACAGCTCGGCCGCTTCCGGCTTTCTCAAGAGAAAACATGCGTTCTCCCAGGCGCGGCGGCCTTTTGCTCCATTTCCAAGAGTGGCCCCTTTCGAACCACTTTTGGAGATTGTGCGTTTGCCGCCCAGTCGACCACATAGATTCCCTTCACTTTCCGAGCTACAAGAACTACTCTTCCGTCAACCTCAAGCCGAAAGTTGCCGTTCTCCTGGAACAACACTGATGTGACCTCGGTTGCCTTGCTCACCGAGATCAGGTTGCCGCAAGCCCGAGACGCTCATCACGTTCTGCACAGTGACCAGACACTCTCCGGTCGGTGTTGCGCACCGCAACTCAAGCGAGCCGCTCCTCAGTGCCCACAAGGTTCGCTTCTCCCCGAACGTGAATTCTCTCGACCACTCCCGCCAAACATCTCGAGGGTTCCAAGTAGGCTTTTGTCCTCGATTAGGTGATGGAAGCCACCCAAATCGACGAGCCACTCGTCGTCAGCTACCCCCTCAACCACGCTAAAGGCCACTCCCTTGGAAGCTTTCCCTTGATTCTTTTGGTACAAGTTGAGCTCCCGCCTATCCGGCTTGCTGCACTTCCGGGCAATGTGATCAAACTCTTTGCAAATATAGCACTGAGGCCCCTTGCCTCGGCTCTCCTCCTTGCCGTGGACTTCTCATTGCTCCCTTTCCGCTTGGTCACATAGGCCATGGCGGAGTCCAACCAACCGCCGCCCTTTCCTTTAGGCTAATCCGCAATCCCTTGCTCAGCAGCAAGAGCTTCGGCAGAATTGCATCCACCAAGTTTATTGCGCTCTCAGAAGTTTCTAGTATTGTTCTTAGGGAACTGAACGTCTCGGGCAATCCCGCAAGCACGCTCCATGCCAACTCGTCCCGTTTCACCATAAAACTGGTGGCGACCAGGTCCCCATACAATTCCTTTGCCCGATCCACATGCATGGTCACGGGCCTCACCGACTTCATCTTGAAAGAATGCTGGTCTTGCCCGAGCTACATCTTTCTTGCATTGGTGTTGCTCTTGAACGTCTTTTCAAAGAGATGCCAAGCCTCCTTTGCGGTTATGCAAACCTCAATCGATCCTAAAATGGTGGACCTCGACATTTAACCCGATGATACGATGATGGACAACGCTTTCTTTGATTGAGTTGAATGCGCTACGGGATCTTCAACTCCATCCCATAGATCCTTGGTAATTAGAAGAAACTTAATCTTCGAACACCAGGTTCTATACTTTTCCACATCCCCCGATCCACATGCATGGTCACGGGCCTCACCGACTTCGTCTTGAAAGAATGCTGGTCTTGCCCGAGCTACATCTTTCTTGCATTGGTGTTGCTCTTGAACGTCTTTTCAAAGAGATGCCAAGCCTCCTTTGCGGTTATGCAAACCTCAATCGATCCCAAAATGGTGGACCTCGACATTTAACCCAATAATACGATGATGGACAACGCTTTCTTTGATTGAGCTGAATGCGCTACGAGATCTTCGACCCCATCCCATAGATCCTTGGTAACTAGAAGAAACTTAATCTTCGAACACCAGGTTCTATACGTTTCTACATCCAACTTATCGACGGGTATTTGTATCCGTCGGCAATTTAGGGATTGCGTTCCCTTTCTCTCTTTCTCAGAAGCAAAAATGGAAATTTCTTTTGGGCTCTCTCTGCTATTTGAAGCCGTCTTATGGGCTTTATTGTTGTTTAACTCAAAGAGGATCCACGATAAAGCCTTTCTTGTCAAAAGAGAACCATTGGCCGAGCTTGGCGCATTGATTCAATTTTCACATCCCGGAGGCTTACTACAAAATGCTTGCGCCCTCACTCTCTAGGCGCGATGGTGCGCCGCCGTGCGCCATGGGCCCATATCCTGTTGGAACACGGCGTCGTTGGGAATGAATGATTGAATGATTAAGTTCACACGATACATATCGAGTGTTCGGAGTTTAGCGGCGCTAAGATATGTAGTCCGTGTGCTATGCTTGACTCACTCAAGTAAAGTCACACTTTTGATCAAGGTCCATATTGATAGCCTAATACACTTAGTTGACCGCGGATAGGCAGGTCTAAAACTTTCGCGCAAATCTGAATATCTATGGCTATTATATCGAACCTACTCATTACGGCTTTACTTCAATATGTCGTTCGAGTGAAACGCTATAACTTGCGCGCATTTATCCGCCAATCGCTAAGTACCAGTTTTCATCGAACTGCTGTCGACGTCACTTAAGGGATCGCGCACACTAGATGCCCAAATCTCAACATGCAGGTTTAATCTAGTTGGCAGCGCGCTTGATTGGAGTACGGGTCGTGTGGCGTCGTCATGGTCCGTATATTCAAAACATCTCTAGTCATTGGTTTGTCTGGCTTTTTCTTTCTTTTAGCGCTTTGCTGAGCACGAGATTATGATAGCGGAACACCAATAATTGGAGGGGGTAGCTAACAGCTGTTCCCTTAAAAAAAGTGACTACCTGCGGAAATTGTCTACCAGAGTTTCGGGCGGCCGCGCGCGACTCAACCCAAAGTGCCGCTAGGGGGAGTTCCCTGCTTTTTGACATTCCGGCCTGTTTATTAGCCTTCAGTACTTACTTCCGGCTTGCGTTTTAGGGCCGGAATGTGCACAGGATTTCGTCGGAGAGCCTGTACGGTAGAGCTTCAGCTCGGTGTGGCGAGCTTGTAATGGTCGTTTGGTCGTCAGAAATCGTTTCTTCATGTGACCTCCAGCGTGCCATGCACTTCCGGCGTGCCGGAACAGAGACTTATTTAGAAGCGGACGGAAGAGAAGCAAACTTTAGCGACTTATACTTAGGTAGCGTCAATTACCAATTCTCTGGGAACAGTGGCCATTTAGTCCCGGGACACAAAAGAGATAGAACTTTGACTTTTGAGACATTAGCATAGGAGCTTTTCCTTAAGTAAGGCGCCTATTTTCAGCCACCATCTTCTTCGTGTTCGCATCATCCACAGCCACCATGTAATACATTCCGCGCCGCGCACATCTGCCCCTTAGCGTTCCACATCATGTGGTAGTCTGCTGTTAGTGTTATTTGTGAGTTGCACTGTACATACGCCGTCGCAGTCATGAGTAGACAATTTCTGGGAGGGGAGTCTTCTGGTTCCGTCGACAAGATATGACCCCGCTTAGATTTCGTCCTCATACCAGCTAAGATGTTCCCTGTGAGAGCCGCGCATCCTAACAGCTTGTGGGGTGACCTTGCTAGTTTGAACTAAACTTCTGGGCAATATGGCGAGCTTGTACTTCTTCCGTAACTTATTCGTGGGCAATGTTGCTGGACCTCTTACTTGGAAGCTGTATATGTGGTGTTGCCAGTGAGTGGATGTTGTGGGGAGAAACGGACGAGAGCGGCACCTCCCCTAAAATGCTTGGTATGCAGGCTTATGTGTGTAGCCTTCTCATCTCTTCTGATATGATTCCTACTTTGTCAAAGCCTAAGGATGTTTATGCCAATCTTCATTGACCACAAAGGGTAATTTGCTTTGCTTAGATGTACTTCGAGAGGAATCTTCATTAGGGCTGTTTTGCTTAAAAAATGTCAAGAACCTGGTTAACCTGCTTAGTGTCTGGAAAAAGGGGCATTGACTCTTGAATCTGTTGCCTCACATGCGTCGTCATGCTTTGGAGCATTGAGCTGTGAATTTGTTATGGTTGAAATATATGTGGGGTAGTCTGGTGGTATGCTGGGCCTTGAGCTGCATGATGTTGGGGGAGTGTCCTTGGGCATCGTTACAAGATAGATGATCCTTATGCTGTAAGGGTTCTGATACGGATTTTGGTTGGAGTCTGGTTAATTTGTTGATATTCTTTCAGGCTCGTAAGAGGTGAGTCTGGGAGCTGGCTTATGTGTTTGCATGCTCGTGTGGACGGTTAGTTTGTGATTTGAGCTACGCGCTCAAATTCCTCTTACGCTTACGCTGTTACACTATTACCCTGTTTGTAACGTGCTGGTAAAGCCCCGAGCCTGCGATGCTTTACAAGCAACACAGTATTCGCAAAAGCTTGGAATGTAAACGGGAGCTCGACACTTGAGGAGAATTGCGAAACTCGCTTCTGACTAGAAGCCAGCGTGTTGAATGAGCAACTTTCGTCCAACCATATAGCTGTGCTCCAATTCAAGAGCCAGCAATGTTAGTCGCTCCATCCTAGAGGCATGCAGCGCCCTGCAGCATTGCGAGAAGAGCTCAAATGTACCGTCGATAAAGCAACGACTTATAGACTCGATTGAAGTCGCATTCAAGCCTTCAAGCCCGAAGCCTAGCTTAAATGTACGTTCGCTACGAGGTAGATTGTACCTAGAAACAGGGGTTTCGCTTTTGATAATTAACTCTAGCGATCTGAAAGGAGATTGGTAGAAGCGCAGATCGTTACATTGTTATAGTATTATGGTTGGATGAGCTCTAGGTTTTCAATGGTTCCTTAGCGGGTGCCAACCTACAGCTTGTCCGGAGGTGCATTGTACATGTGGTACGGTGACGCTTCCACCACTGTTTTGGGCCGTTGGTGTTTGTTGAGCTGGTCATTTGCATTTTAAGTTGAAGTCTGATGACAAAGGAATCATACACTATGTCTTCGTCAGGTGGTTGATGTGCTATCGTCTCGCTGCCGCTACTTCTTATTGTGGCTGTGTAATGCCAAAGTGCTGTACTTATCAGTTGTTAATGAAGAAATGTCCTACTGCTCTTGAGCTGGTGCGAGCCCTTGAAGTGGATCCATGTAGCTTCTGTGATCACATCAAGTATCAAATTTGAAGTGCTATTTTAGCTCAGCGTCAGCATTAGCGTCTGATCAACACTCAAAGCAAGATGAGGACCGAGGAGCAAATGCTTCCTCAGGTTAAAAGTGAGTTGAAATGTCGGAAAGAGAGGCTATTGCACATAAGAGGATTGACGAATTGCAACGGAAAGAGTTGGAGTTGGAGATACAGGAACGTGAGCTGCATAATGTTTTACAAGAGAAACTTCGTCTTGAGCAGTCCCTTTCGTGAGATTTTGGAAAGGGGAGATCCGGTTTTCTCGTCTCGTCCCGTCGAAAAGTCTTCCTTGTCAGAAATGACCTTCAAGAACGTCTGATCGCTGTTCTGGAGCGGCAAACAGCTCGACAACCGCTACAATTTGAGGAAAGCTGGCGCTCAGAACTGATGCACGATCCTGATAGCACGATCAGATTTTAGGTTTGATTACTTCTGCTTCAAATGTTGCTATACCGCCAGCAGCGCCAACTTCCAGTCCTCTTTTCTCGGTTGTGGTTGCTACAAATCCATCTCGTCCGCAAATGCCTCAGTTTGAATCCGTTTCTAAGAGCAATTTCGAGCCGGTTGCTACAATGCCTTCAAGTGTGTATGTTCCGTCAGCAAGATTTGAGATGCCAGCATTGCAAACAAGTCCGTCCGCATCTTTGTCGTCGGCTCTAGCTATGGACACAGTCTACAGGTCTTTTTTCGCCTGCTAAAGCTCAGTTTCAAGGCCTTGCAAGTCAAAGTCCGTTCGTCTCGTCTTTTCCATTCTCAACTGCAACCGGATTTGAGTCAGCGGTCAGGCTTTGCCGGTCTTGGAGTTGCTGCCCCGAACCAGGCACCGTCACCTTCTGTTCCGGTTGTTTATGTTGCACCTGCACCCGTCCGTGTCTTTTCGTCTCAGAGTTCTGGATCTCCGAATCTGCAATACTTGCCGATTATTAATGGGACTGGAAAGGGCCTGCTAGTTCCTAGTTGAATGACTTGGAGCAAGTCCGTGTCCTATACAATCTTTATGAGTAGAAAATGACTCCTCTTGCACCTCTGCGTTGTATTGGCAAGGCACGTGCTTGGGCCGAGACTTATCCAGAGAATCAAAGTTGGGCTTTTGGCTGAGTTCAAAGCTGCTTTCCTTCTCGAGCACGGGGAGAAGAATCAGGACAAGTTGTTCTTTGAGAACCTGAATCACACGCAAGATGAAGCTACTGTCGGTGAATATGCTACTGCGATGCAGCGGTATTTGTGTTAGCAGTCAAGCTTACGTCCGGAAAAGCAAAAAGAGGACTTCATTCGGAATCTTAAAATGGGTCTTCGAGAAAGTGTCTTTCCTATACTGATCCTAAGACATTGGTTCTAGAAATTGAAGTTGCTCGTCGTGCTGAGGATATCTATGCTGCTTTACCTGGCAAACAAAAGGAACCGGGGGCTGAAATTCGTAATCTTCGCAAGCAGGCTGGATTGCTTTCCATGCAGAAGAGAGGTGTAAGACCGCCTAAGCTCCATATGCTTCAGCGTCCGCCGTCTGCGTCAGGTCTTGTGCCTGCTCCTGCCGTTCAAAACAGTGCTCTTGGGAATGATGCTCCTAACAAGGTGGTTTGAGATCCGTTGTCTTGCGCGTGCAACTCGCCTGACTATGTGGTTAGAGACGCCCAAGAGGCTCCCAAGTATCCGTACTTCTCGTGCTGCAACTATTGGTGCAGGCATCGGGATGAGGGTCCGAGCTTGGCAAGATGCAAGGGCCACATGCTCAGAACTTCCTCGGTGCAGCTGCAGCACCTAGTCCTTCTTACTTTCTTGAGACTTACGAGGCTTATTCCGTTGCTCCTGACAATGACTTGTCCCCCTGTAGAGTTGTTTGCTGGCAGTGGGGATGGATGTAATGCTTTGTCTGAGTCGTATAGGTATGAGAGTTTAGTTACGGATTCGGATCAAGAAATCTTTGTAGGGAAAAGGAGGCGTGAGCCGGAATCGAGGCGTGATGCCGAAGCTCCCGGTGGCTCCGGTTCCAAAGCCCAAAAACGTGATGCAAACAAGCCTCCTTGCAAATGCGAGCCTATTAAGCCCGTACTTCATCCTCTTTCCGTGAGGAAAAGCTAAAACGTAAAGCGGCGCGTGAACACAACCGTGAGATAAATCGTGATACGAATTCTGGTATCATCCGTGCACTTCTGAAGGGTGTTCAACAGGATAATGCTGCTCATTGGAATCTTAAGCACTTCCGTACTAATCTTCATCAACACATTGACAGGATTTTGTTTCTGATCGACAAGATTTTGTTTCTGATCTTGTTCGTTATCTGAATCGTGTCCTCACTCGTATCATCTGGGCCGGACTTAAACTGGCACCCAAGAAATGCTTCTTTGGTATTGATTCCGTCAAGTTTCCGGGACACGTCATTTCAAACGGTCAAATTACAATGGATCCGGAGAAAGTAGAGGCGATTGAAAAGTTGCTCCTTCGAGTTTGCACGATTTACAGCAAGTCCTCAATCTTTTTCAGCACTATCGAGTCTTCATTCCAAAATTTGCACACATTGCGCGTCCTATGTCTAAGATGCTTTCTAAAACCGAACCTTTCGTCCGGTCTAATGATTACAAGGAGGCGTTCGAGTTCTTCAAGAATGCTTTGTGCTCCTTTCTTGTGCTGGCTGCTACGATCCGAATCTTACGTCTTGGACACGGACTACCAGCAGAATGCGATTTCAGCCATCCTCGGTATGAGAAACCAGTATCAAGCGTGAGCAAGTGATTGAATATGCTTCTAGAACTCTAACGAGACAAGAGCAGCGTCCTTCTGCAACTCAAGGTGAATAACTGGTTGTCATTTTTGGTCTTCGTCGCTTCTCCGTTTACCTGCGAGGTCGTCTATAATTTGTCTTGCGCACCGATCACCGGGCGCTGACCTGGCTAAAAACCCTGAATCCAGGAAGCGTAGTGGAAAGCTAGCTCGTTGGTCGTACCTTCTTCAAGCTGAGTTCAATTTCCGGGTAGAACATCGTGAAGGCAGAGTCATTTGAATGCAGATGCTTTGTCAAAAGCAGTCGCAGAACACTTACAGAAACGTCCACATCTGGAAGCAGTCTAGGCGGGCGGCGTTCGAATTTCACTCATTTGTGGACCTCTCTGCCCCTCTTGATGACGAGCATATGAAGTCGTCCTCATCCCGTACTTCTTCTCCCGACTGAGTCACAACATATGGAAAGATACAACGACAACTCGAATAACCAGGACAACAGTCAGGCGAACATCGACATGGACAGTGAGCTTTGCGGATAATTCCAACTAAGTCGGAATGAAGGTCGTCTAAGTCGTCAAAGTCAAGAAAGCCCATGAAAAAGTACATCTATACTAAGGAGCAAAAGCTAGAACTTCGTCAAGCATATCATAAGTAGCTTCACGAGATCGATTAGTACAAACGCTCTTCTACCTTTCCGCCCAGACTCAAAAATAAATTGGATCGTCAAGGGTTCAAACGGAAAGCCAAGCACTATTCCATCATCGAAGGTAAGAACACAAGAACGCCGACTCTTTCTTCAGTCGTCCTCGTCGAGTGCTTTGGGAACACGAATTTCTACCCATTTTAAAGGAGTAACACGAGAAAGGCGCACAATATCCAAAGGATCAAGGTAAGTTTCAAACTTTTGTCGCTCGGCGTTTCTTCTTCTTTCAATTGGCTGACGTCACTTCGTGCTTCACTCGGACTTGTGACACGTGCATCAAAGAGAAGGCGAGTAGGGCAGCCAGTGAAGACCGGAATCTTAATCCACCTCCCTCTACTGATCCGTACTTCCGTGGTCACGTCGATATGTGTGATCCGTTTGGAATTCAAAATCAAAAGAAGCGCTTCGTCTTTGTGTGTTTGGACTCGGTGACAAAGTTTGCGTCCGACAAAGTTTTAGTGGACAAGAAAGCAGCTACAGTTGCCCGTGCTTTTGAGGATAAGATTTTTGATCGGCAGGGCTGCCTTTTGAAGTCGCTACTGATCAGGGTACAGAGTTCAACGCTTCATGCAGATTCTAAAGTGTACTTTAAAAGCGTCTTGTAACGAGCATCCTTTAAACTGGGCGAAGTTCCAGAAGGTTGCCTTTAAGTACAACGTCACCTTCCAGGACTCGATCAAAACCAGCGCGTAGATTTGTTTATATGGCCGTCAGCCAGTACTTCTGATCGACCACATTTTTCCTTCCGTACTTTCAGCTGCTGTCGACCAGCCCACAGTGGACTCGCTTGTACAGGTGCCTCGTCTAGAAGCTACTCGGAACGTCCAAGAACAATCAAAAGTCTTGATGGAGCAGGCCCAAGCAAATGCAAAAGAAAACTTTCTACGATGGAATGCTTCAACGGTTCCCGGTTCTACAAGCTTGCCCCCAGTGATTACGACATTATGAAGCGTCCAGGTGATGTGCGAGGAATCAACCTTCATTGAGAAGGTCCTTATCACTTCGACGGTTGAGTTGGAACGGAAACAAACCGGAAAGCAATTTTGCGCGACAAAAACGGTAAAGTATGGCATCGGGCAAGTGAGGATGTTCTGAGCTATCTTCCTCGTAAAAGCTTCTCAAAGAAGTTTGTCCGTCCTCTTCAAGGAAATGAAGAAAA
>DF238050.1:0-14173 GCA_000708835.1 Klebsormidium nitens | reverse complement strand
CAATCCAGATCTACTGCGGCAACCAAGGGGCAATTCGGCTCCTGAAGCATCCGATCGGTCGCAGCGGTCGAAGCACATTGACATGATTCATCACTCCATGGGAGCGCGTGGCACGCAAAGAGGGCGCGTTCGCATACAGAAGAACGGACGACATGAAGGCGGACATCATGACCAAGGCGCTGGCACCGGGGAAATTCAAGATGTGCACGAGTGAGATAGGAAACGCGCAGTCATTTGTCTCGACCAGCTGCCTGCCCCCCCGTACATCAGGAGACGTAGCCCCGTTGTGGACCTCCTCGTGTCCACGTCTTTTGTGTTAATCCGCGTCACTGTAACCGACGAGAGTCTCCTCGCTCCCTCCGTGGTCACCCCGTTTTCTGCCATTCCCGAGAGGTTGCGCACGACCCCAAGCGCCGCTCGCCAGAGTGCCTATGTCGGCCCCACCATATAGCCCGCAAGCGCCCCCACCGCCTGAGCGATGTCGGGCCTCGTGCACACACTCAGGTACAACAGGCTTCCCACACTTTCTGTATGTAAACCGCTTCGTGTCGAGGGGCTCACCCTCTTTCGTCAACTTTTCCCCCGTTCCAAAAGGAATGCTATGCGCCCGCACGTCCGCCAGTCCGGCACGTCCGCCAGTCCGCAACGTCCGACTAGCTCCCCCGTCAGCTTCTTTTGCGTCAACTTCATAGTGGGCGCCTACCTATCGCGCGTCAGCTCCATCCTGATGAAGTGCGTCGCCTCCCCCAGTTTGCGCACTTCTTCGCCAAGTGCGCCTTTACCTTCGCAATCCGCTCCACTCCACGGGCGCCACGAGGATGTGGTCCACCCACACCACGAGGTAGACCCGCTCTCCGGCTGTGATTCCTGTTAGAATTCGGTGATTATAATCAACCGAATTACTGTGATTAGGGTTCGGCCCGAGTTAGGCTTTGAAGTAGTCAGTGTCGGCGTGCGTATACGGCGGTTGGATGGTTGAACCGTGAGGCGGTTTGAAGGTTAGGGGGTTGAGAGCGGCCGTCAGTGTAAGCTGTAGATGATGACATCGAAGACGAAGTTTGACTTTGACTGTGAGCTATGTGACTTAGGCTAGGGAGCCTAGTACGCTAGTGAGCCTAGTGGAACAAGAGAGACCCGTAGATTTATAGTGGTGGAAACCAATATTGCGATACATCATTCTGAGAGAAGTTTGTGGAAAGAAGGAAGCCGCTTGTGAGGCGCTTCGTGTGTTCCTCTTAAGATGCATGGCTGCCATCAAATGAGTGATAAGCATGGGTGCCGGGCAACACGATAAGACCCGATGACGAGTAACTCAACCACACTACGACTCCCTATCATGAGTTTCAAGAGGTTATGGACCCAAAACGCTTGGTTGTGAAGAGGGCGCACAGATTCAATTTTGATTGTCTAGAGGGCCAAAATTTGAATGCTCGCACAATTGAATTTCTGAGGAAAAGGAGCGGAGGATTTGGCTTCTTTGTGTTCAAGGGAGAGTGTTGTTAAAATGGCGGGAGACAGAGTGTCTATTCCGCAATTGTGTGGTGAGAACTGGTCAACGTGGAAGGCCAAGTTCTGTGGGCTTCTTGCATACAAGGGATGGCTGTGTGCATTGGAGGAGCCGGAGTCCGTGGAGGAAAGAAAGTGTCAAGCCAAGCATTGGGGCTGATGCTGATCCACACTGAAGATGCCTATCTGAAGTTGATTGAGGGTGAACCCACTGCGGAGAAAGCGTGGAAGAAGTTGGAGGACGACTTTGAGAAGAGGAGCAATGCGCGCATGATTCAGCTCAGGAGAAAGCTGACGAGTCTAAGGTTGACTAAGGGGAAAGCCATTGAAGAGTACCTAGGGGAATTCCGGGAGCTCAAGATAGATTTAGAGGCAGCGAGACAAATTGTCTCGGAGGTGAGCTCGCCGTGCAGGCCTTGGAAGGCTTGCCGGTGGAGTATGCCACATTTGTGGAAGTTTTGGAGCGTGGGGAAAGGATCTAACCCTAGATGTGATCCAGCCAATGCAGAGAGAGCAGAAGCTAAAGTTGAGGGCTGAAGCGGGGTCTTTGGAGGGAACTTCGGGTGGAGATGGAACGGTGGCGTATGCAAGGCCAAGCATAGGGGCTACTCGAGCTCAGAGAAGGGCCGGGGAAGCTCAAACGAGCTGGGAAGAAGCTCGGAGGTGAGAGGCGGAAGCTCAAACCCGCCAACGTGCTATTGTTGTGGCCAAATGGGCTACAAGAAGGCAAAGTGCAGGTTGCGCAATGCGGGGTGCCGCAAGTGCGGCAAGACGGGCCATACAGGCCGTGTATAGACAAAGCGCGCGCACAAGTGGCCGCGCAGAGGGGAGAGAATTTGCAAAGGAAGCAAACGGAGTAGCTATTACGGCGTGGGGCGACGACGGGGATGTGCACAAAGGGGTGTGGATTGTCGACTCGGGCAGCACCCAGCATGTCACGGCCGATTGGAGCCCATTCAAGAGCTACAGAAAGCTTGTGCGTGACGAGAAGATCGTGGGATATGTGGTGAGTCTCTGATTGCAGTGGGCATTGAAGAAGTGGAGCTTAAGTGTAAGACCCCGAGCGGTGTGAGTACGGAAAGCTTGAGGGAGGTCCGGCACGCTCCAAGGGCACAGGCGAGTTTGTTCTCGCTAACTAGAGCGACTAACGCGGAAGCACGAGTGGTGCTCGAGGGGAGAACGGCGCAGATAGAAACGGACGGCGTGGTCCGGATGGAGGCAGTCAAGCGTGGAGGGCTGTGGGAGATTGAGACCGTCGGGAAACAGAGAGCATTCCTTGCGAGGGGTCCGGTCAAGGGGAATCGGGTGTGCGCCACGGCAAAGAGGCCGGCAATAGCGGAAAGCGTGGTGGAAAAGACGGTGAAGGTCGTGGATGTCGACCTAGACGAGTCGGACGACGAGAAATGGAGGCGTCGAACGAGAGGAGGGAACTTTTGTGGGGGCGGACGAAGGGCCGCGCACAAGTTCGAAACTTATCGAAAAGGGGGCGGAAAATGAGATGACGTGCAAGGGAGACGCGCATGCGCTCGCGACGGACCGCGGCCGCGCCGCGCGCACAGATTCAAAAAGGGGCCAATGCGGGCTGATTGTGGAAGTTGTGCGCGAAGTTGTGGGGAGTCCGAGGAGATCAGAAAGGGCAAGAAGAGCCTAGAGACGGCAGTGGAGAGCAAGTCCGCCATTGTGGAACAGGCAAAGGAGAAGCCTGTAGTGGAGTCGCAAGAGTTGGAAAGATATCTCACAAGAGTGCAACGGAAGCCTGCAGAGTGGTATTGGGCAAATGTGGGAACAACAAGTTGAAGCCGTGGGAGCCAAAGAGCCGGAGCACGGAGTGGAGAAGACGTCGCCGGAGAAGAGCGACGATGGCGACAATGGAGGCGTGTGGGTGACGCCAAAGGCGAAGAAGACAACCCGCAAAAGGAGCGTGACGAGTTAGAGGCTAGAGAATTCGTCTGAGTGGAAGTATTAGAATTCCGTGATTGTAGTCAACCGAACTAATGTAATAAGGGTTCGGCCCGAGTCAAGGTTTGAACTAGTGAGCCCGCGTGCGTATACGGCGTTGGACGGTTAAACCGTCAGGTGTCCTCCTCTGTTGAAGCAGCATCTTTTAGAATAAATATCATCCATGACCATTAGCCCAAAGTCATAATCCCGTTCCTAGGTGTACGCTAGCCAAGGTCGGATCTACTTCCACTACCACCAGTCGGTTTAACTATATGGACTCCTTTCCATCAACCGGTTCTTCTACTACTCACAATACGGCATGTATTCCACTCGGACTTGTGACCGAGGTACTATACTACTCGAGTCGACTCACATCTAACAGTCCGAGTCAACACGCAATCCGACGGTCGATACTCAACGACACAAACCTCCATTTCTACGGTCGATATTACACGACACAAAGCACAAGCGTACGGTCGATGTTACACGACAAAACTCACGAATCTACGGCTCAGATCTATCGAGTCTAACTCAATAATTCGGCCGTCAATCAGCTTCGTGTTTCACAACACTCCCACGCGAATATTATTCCGCTCACATCTAGCCTCTTCTACCCGCTCTCTTTGATTCTTGGCATGATTCACCCCTTTTCGGTAGGCGGCTCTCAAAACGTTCCGAGATGCCGATCGCGCTCTATCCGAATAACGTTTGCCGCCCGTGTCCGGCGACACCACCCGCTCCGTCGCCTTCAAGGCTATGTCGGCCGGTGCTTCCACGCCTTCCGCTGCGGCGGCTGCCACGGCTTTCGTTGCGCCGTGCTCTTCCGTCTCCGTCGGGGTCTCCGTCGTCGGAGTGAAGGTCCACCTCAATGTACTTCGACTCCTTTCGTTTCTTTACCATTACCACTTGCGCTTCCTTGCCGCCTTTCCGAGTCGACCCTCCGTCTCGGCCGGCCCCTTGACCGCCAAGAATGCTCTCGCCTTCTTCACCGTTGCAATATCCCACAACCCCGTTGTGTTGTACCCTCTATTCTCACCACACCTCCCATCTCGACGGCGGGCTACCCGGCTCTCAAAGGAGACCCTTGCTGCCGCGTCCGTTGCTCTTTGCATAGCAAACAAGTTTCGCCCTCGCTCCCGGAACGTGCCAAAGCTTTGTCAAGGTTACCGTGCTTGCACCGTCTGGCATTTCACACTCCAAGACGACTTCAAAAATCCCCACCGCCGTCAAGGTTTCCCCTCCAAGCCCCCTATTCTGTCTATATGCGCAAGCCTCTCGTAGCTTGCACATTGCTCTTCTCCGCCGTGATGTGTTCGAGTGCTCCTCGAGTCAACGAGCGCCACACCTGCCGGCGCCCGCGCCTCTTTGCGCCACGCCGTAAACGCCACACCGGCAAACTCCTTTTGATCCGGCCGGTCCTCATCGCCGCTCCTTGCACTACCTAGGGGGCTTCCTACACACCAAGCTAATGTGCCACGTCTCACCACAATTGAAGCACTCCGCGTTCCGCTTTCGGCAATAGGCCCAGAAGTGACCCTTCTCGCCGCAAGCGTAGCAAGTTCTTGTGTCCGGGGCGTCCCTCCTTCCCCCTCCGGTGACGCCCCGCTCGTTTGACCCCTTGGCCACCGTTCCCGCTTAGCAACCCACGCCTTGCCCGCATTCTCCTCCTCCTTCTCCTCCGGAGCTTCTAATTCGCCTTTCAAGCTCTTCAACTTTTGCTCCTTTTGCATGAGCATTACTTTGAAGCGTATCCAACGTGGACTCCGTGTCACTTAACTCTAGATATTCCACTACATACTCATTTGGCAACCCATTCAAAGCATGGACCGCCAACTCTACCTCGGAAACGGTTTGACCCGCTGTCTCCAAATCCATCTTGATCTCCCGGAACTCACCCACGTACTCCGCCATGCTCTTTCCTGGCATCAACGTCAATCTTGTCAACTTCTTTCTTCGTTGAACCACCCTTGCGTTGCTCGTCTTCTAAAAGTTCTCATGGAGTTTCTTCCATGCCTTCACCGCCGTGTCCGCTCCGGCAAACAACTTCAGATATGTATCCTCCGAGTGCATAAGCATCAAGGACCTAGCTTGGTCCGACGCTCTCCGACTTTCCGCGAATTCCGGACTCTCTATTGCCACATAGAGGCTTTGTAAACAAGAAGAGCTTCGAATTTTTCCTACCGTGTTGACCAATTATCCCTCCCTAAAACCGGGGTATGTGCCGTGGGCAAAATGGGCAAAATGGCAAGGTTGGATAAAGGCTTATCCAACCTTGCCATTTTCTCTACGGTAACGGATTCTTCTACCACTCCCAACTTCCACTCAAGAGACCTTTTCCTTCCCCTCCCAACGACCGCTTCATCCCTTTTCACCTAAGGTAGCTGTCACGCGGTCTTGGGTCGTTGCGGTAACAAGTCGATAACATATTAGACAAGTCTCGGCGCACTCGGCTAAATTAAAAAAGCATGGAATCTCATGTCACTCATATGCATCATACACATCATCTATGATCCCACCAACGAGGCACTCGGCACAGGGGGTGGCAAACAGTAGGCAAACGTGGAGGGTGGAATCGTCAAAGCGCTTGAAGGTGCTAGCTAAGTCATGCAGGTGAGAGGATGCAGGGCGTCTAGCCTGACCATCACAAAGGAGCGCTGAAGTCTCCAAAACACAACGCGCACAAAATTGGCGAATGAATCGAAAATTCCTAGGTTGTACTTGCAGTCGTCGGGATATCTAAGTCGAGACTGAACTCGAAGGCGAGTCGCTTCGGTCTAGGGTGTCGCGCAAAGTCTTACACTGATACTTTCAGTCCACAACTAGCCTAGAAAGTCTACAAGTTGCGTGGAGTCGATGTCGCCATAATCCCCATGGCTGGACGCCGTTAGCAACCACCGAAATATGTGGTCACACGGTTGAATATGATCGTAACGGCCGCGAGCAGATATCAAGCGCACGCCTCTCAATAGTTATGCAATGTTCTGAAGCTCAGGCTCAGGGGGATCACCATAGAGCGGCAGGCTTGAAGTAGGTACGGGAAATAAACTAGCATAGGGCCGAGCCCTTACAGCAACGAAGTATCACGGCATGCAAGTGTCAGCGGTCTAGGTCGTTGCGGTGAACATGTCAATAATATACCAGCCAAGTCTTGGCGCACTCGGCTAAAAGAAAAATACATGGCATCTCATGTCACTCATATGCATCATACACACCATCTATGATCCCTCCCCCCTACTGGGCGAAGTCGTCCCGACTGAACGGAAATCAGGAAGTCACAGAGTGGTATGTGCCAACACGCCTCGGATCTGAGGCCGATTGAGAGGACAGCGCGGGCTACAAACTGGTCAAGGTGCTGCAAATCGGATATTGCAGGGTGTCAATTTATCTGGTGAGATTCAAAGATCTCATTGCCGTCAGGGGAGCACAGACTTATAAGAGTTTCACGGTCCGCTCTCAGAATTCAGACTACATCACATAATTCTCATTCACAACAAGATGAACAGCGTGAGCTTCAGGCAGGTTACTGATTTGATCAAGATTTGAAATGATACACGTGTCAAAAGTAAAATTCAATCAGCCGCTGTCTTGAGGAATGCGTGAAGTGAGCAGTACAGAAAGAACCAAGTCAAAATGAAGATGCCGTAGTTTTGTGATACCACTGACTCGACAAAGCATGCCTATCAATGTCAAGCACATGTATCCGAACACAATCTGCCACTGTTATGTGATCAGAGAAAGTCACAAAGGCTCACAACAGCCACTTGGTGCTGGTGAGGAATAACAACTGACAATGTTGCTGATCAGAGCATTGCAGAGGTTCTCAGATTTGTTTTGGCAGAAGGGCAGTCTTCAAGTGGGAGTCTTCTCAAAATTTGGACGCAATGCATTGCCAGTGTGACATATTCACTCATGTAAGAAACAATGCACAAGCCTGAGTTAGCGTAAAAGGTGCTTTTTCCATGAGATCAACGCATTGGGGACACTGTCAAGACTGTGGACTCGAATCAAATTCGCAATCATCCCCTTAAAAACAAAATCATGCGGGCAGAGTTTCTCATTTTGCTCACCACGATTGAGCTTCGCTCCACCATTGTCTTTCGCATCAGGAGAACTGCGTGTCCAAGCAGTGCCTTCCAAAGGGCCTCTCCAAAGGTTGTGTCCAATTCATCCGCTACCTCTATGGTTAGATTTTTAGCTTTGAACCAATTCTCTTTTTGCTTACTTGGATCTCCAATTGGCCAGTTCTCTGGATCATTAAGCTGGTTTTTAGCAATGCCACGAAGCTGCAGCATCTCCTCGTCCGTAGTGAGAGGAGTGGCATTCATCCAGGCAACTAAATTAGTTCTCGCTTTTGGCACATCAATCTCGGCGGCGGACAGCGCAACCGCTGCGATTTTTGGGTCTAGCTTCTCCTCACAGGGCAACATACCACTGAACAAGATCTTTGGTCATAGCAACCCACTCAAGCCTAGTAACTGTCTGATGGACCTCAGCGGCCGCCATTGAAGGAGCTACCTTGCTCCAGGACTTTGCCAACTTACCATCCGCTGTTTGCCACAGAAACCCACCCTTGAGTTCAGCATACAAGATTTGGAGCCCTCTGAGACTTCCAGGACATGAATAATTGCATGTGCGGGGAGCTTCTGCTCAAGCCCGACCCGGAAGAGAGCAAGCGCCTCCATGCCTTGGAAGGTGCTGCAAAGTGCCCTCGTGTTTCAACTTCTTGCAAGAAAAGAAGAAACTGGTGACTGGAGTCTGCCCCAAAAAATTGCGCACATCTGGCAACGAAAAAGGTCTCACCGGGACCCGAAGCGCTGTGCAGAGGCTAAAATGTTCAACGTCGCACTGACGTCATCCGGAAAAAGCAAACACGCTGGCCAATGTGCTGGAGTCGGTTTTTTGCAAGCTTCCGGATTGTTCGGAATGCAGCAAAAGGACGTATACATAGTCTGACGCCCTCTTTAAGCGGCTAGCTTTCTTCCCATCTTCGTTCTGAAGCCCCTCTTTCAGGGCTGACTTGAACGGCATCTCATTCACGGTCTTCTCGCGAGAAGCGCTCTTCCAAAGTTTACTCGAAGGCCTCGCTTCCGGAGGTTCCCTTGGAGCCGTTCCTTCTGATGGCGTTCCTCCTCTCCCCCCCCTCTAGCTCGGGTGAAATTTCTAGGGCTGTGCTAGGGTCTGCAGGGATGCGCAGCTTGCACGAACTTGGCAACCTGTTTTAGTGGAACAGTGCCGTCGTCTATCTGGTCACAACGCTCTGACTCGAGTGCGTTGCGCCGGGCAAACCGTCAATTGGTGAAGAAGGCTGCCTGGAAGCATTGGATGCTGCCAATCAGAAAGTGGAGGCTGTGCATGTCCATTGTGCTTCCCAGGATCCGTCGCCGGTCGGCCTGAGAGATGGAGGGACAGAGTGAGTGGTCAGGTCGTCCATGAAGCCCATAGCGCGCTCGCGTTCTAGACCGGGGGGTTCATCCCAGAAGCCGTCAGCTTTGTGAATCATGCTCTGCTGTCCAAACTGGTAGGCATGAGAGCCTCGGGCAGTTACGAAAGTCGAGAGCGCGCGCCGAGCGGCTCACCAGGCACGATTGCGGAGTGCCGGCCAGGAGCATGATTGTGCCCGGCGTACTGGGCCTTACGGCCTAGCTCCAAAATGCGCTGTACGTACTGGTCAGGATTGCGGTGCTTGAACTTCTTTTTGACCATCTCATTCAAGAGATTGGACGGCACCAGCGGCGCAGACGATGGACAACGGCGACCGCGTCATTGAAGTGCGAAGGGGTGCCCTAGGACCCCCTTCTCAATATTGTTGGATTCGTCTTGAACGTAGTGTTGCGGGTGATCGCTTGCGTCAACGTTTTCGAACATATAGGCGCAGGGCTTTTTTGGCCAAATCTCGTTGATGAGATGGACAAGTCGGACGGCCTTCTCGAAGAGGACGGTCCGTGCGTCACGCAGTCCAGGTGAATGATCTGCGGCGCGTGGGACTCCCTGGCAGAAAACCCGGCACTACGAGGTCGGGCCGTCCAAGGCCGGCCAAGTGTCCCCGCGTTGATGTGGCGTACATCCTCAGACAGCTGCTCGACATCCTTGATGGCGTCAGTGCTAAGCAGCTGAGGATAAAGCGTATGCAGGACGGCCAGTCGCCTCATGGCGATCTTTCTGGTTTTAGCGACCAATTCGCAGGCATAAACCTTGCGAACAATTATTCATTGGCCCAGCAGCGCTTCGGTTGTGGCCATGAGGCCAGAGAACAACTCCAGAACCACCAAGCATGTTCCAAGTGTGGCCAGCTTGTCTTTCAGCTTGGTTGATTTTGGCTCAGAGGCCGTAGGTGCTGGTATGCGGGGTTCCGAATTAGGAGGGGCCTTGTCTCGAGTGGTTGGCTTGCGCATGTTTCGGTCAAAGATCTCAGTGATCTCTTGCAGAGCCTTCGCCGGGAAGGTTGCGATGCGGCTGCAAGCGAACTCAATGTCTTGCGCATGGCGCAGACCCGGAAAGCCAACGCGAGCTTGAATGTGACAGATGGGCTATGGTTAAGTTTAACCGCACATCGTCACCAGTAGGGTAACCTTCGGGTTCGCGCGTATGCCACGTTGCAGCATATAAGCACTGTATTGATGTGACGTACTTAATGCAAGCTTGATTAATTACGCCACCGAATAGTTCGCAGAGTGCGAGATATATATGCTTAGTCAGTGATGTGACGTTCACGGGTAGCATGATGTTGCTAGTCTATGACATGACCAGAATTGGTTGGCAGGGTGCATGGCACTCTACTATGTGGTCGTAGTATGCAATCCGACAAGTGCACAGCAGTCCTGGATATTGACAGGATGCGGCTACGAGACGCCTGAGGCCACTCCTCGAAGCAGCCTTTCCACGATTCAAGACTTGGCAAAGTGGTGACTGGAACAAGACACAGAACATTGCGGGGACCATTCAAAGTGCGAATTCTCAACCAGCAAACAGAACTGTCTTGAGAAGAAAGATATCGTTTTTACAGAGCAAGCGCCTTCGTCCAAAAATGCCTTCAACCATGGTTTCCACACATGGCTGCCGTTAGTGTATTGAGATTAACCTGCCAGCGCTTTGCTTAAGCTGGCCAACCGTCACATCGAAGGACCTAGCCGCCTGGATTGGCGAAGGGAAAATCGTAATCGACCGGGAACTTGGCACGCAAGAACACTTGCGGGGCGCATGCCCGTCTTTCTCTAGGTACGCGCTTCTTTCTGAAGCGGGAGTCAAGACCCACTGGTCCAACGATACTCATACCAATCAGTGTGTCTGCGGCCTGCTGGTTTAAAATTACCACATGCGCCATGACAGTGACTTCGTCGGCAGCTCCAAAGTTCAGCACAAAAGCTGAGTGGCTTCCTAGTTCGACCCAACCGCTTGGTCAGGTTACCCGTAGCGGTGCGGATCATGATGGCCATTGGAGCGATCATGTCGGGTGTGATACCCATAGCTGCAGCGCCCAAGCGACCAGTGATTACGGCCTTGGCTCCGCTATCGAGCAGTAAGTTGTTCAGTGCGCGTACATTGATTAACATCGCATGCTTCGGCCCTGGATTATCAATGCGCGGCGAGCGGTGAAACCCGGGCCGCTCGCCGTTTGGTCGCTGTGATAGCTTCATGGCAAGTGGCTGAGCAGCGCACCTATATTCAGGTTCTTTAGATTGTACAAGTCCTGAAATGCAGCAAGCTTTGCCCGAGGCTTGCCTCGGCGCGTCGGCGCAGTGACCTGCTCAGGTGTCAGCGCGGGCTGTGGCACACTTGATTCGTATACCATGCTCTGGCGCGCGGGTGCATCTGCCGGCAGCTCAATAAAACAATGTGTCATCAGTTACAGTGTTAGGCGCAAACGGCGGCGGCTTAAGGACGACAGCACAGCCTGGTCGTATATCGCACCAGGAGCAATCTCAACAGGCAATATCTCAGTGGGAACAGGCTCTAGCGCAGCGCGCACATCCGGCTCAGCCTCAAGGACAAGAACCATACCCTCAGGTACTGTCGTCATTCCAGGCGGCCGTCTGTGCGGCTCGCGCGAGAACTCCTTTGGAATGAAGCCGAGCGGGATGTTGGACAACGGTCCTCTGAGCCTCTCATCCTTGTCCCAGACCCTCTTGGTAAGTCGTGAGTGCACTGGTGCAACATGGGCGCCTCGCACGGGAACGAACGATCACAGCCTTGGAGGCATTCGGGTTATGATGAGCCTCGCCAGAGCTCTAGGAGCTTTGCCCGAGTAGGCTCAGGCATGCCTCGGCTGTCCGTAGTGGGCGCCTGGGCAACTCGAACAGCAATGGGCTTGGCATTTTCAGCGCGCGAAGCCTGTCTGCAATCGGCTGTGTTATGCGAATCCAGCTTGTGAATATCGCACCATAACTTGAGGGCGCCAGATCGAGAGACCTCAGCTTGCTTATCTGTGCATTGCGCGGCCATGTGGCCGTACTGTAGGCAGCGCCAGCACTATAACCCTTTCGGATCTTGAGAGCCTCCCCTGGCGTCAGTGCGAGCCAAAGCTCCCCAAACTATAAGCGGCTTAGTGCATTGGGGTCGTTTGCGACCCGCCTCTCTGCAATTGTGGCATATGATGGACCGGTGATCGTGCTTGGGATGTGCATGATCATGAGAGCCCTCCTGCCTTCGGCCGTTCGGCCTTGCAGCCGGCGTTGGCTGTGCGGTTGCATGGCTTGGGCTGCATGTTGGTCGTCCACAGATTGGCCCGAGTCGTAGCGCGGGCAATCATTATTGCAACTCGGCCCACGAGCTCTATGGTCCATTCCTCAAGCTCCATTGCAGTGTGGCGTTCAACTGGCGCGTAACTTCCTCGCCCAAGTGGCGGGGCATAGTCGCTATAAGCTTGAATACGGCCATCTTCTCAGGGCGGTCGAGAGCACGCTCCAATGACTGCATGCGCTGTACCAGGCTTGCGATAGTCTACTCGGAGCGTTGCGATATAATGAACGAAATTATCCATCCGAATTGCCAAATTCTCTGAATAAAGCTTTTCCATCATAGCCATGAACTTCTCGTCCGGCTGGTCA
Organism: Klebsormidium nitens; assembly: GCA_000708835.1. NCBI lineage: Eukaryota > Viridiplantae > Streptophyta > Klebsormidiophyceae > Klebsormidiales > Klebsormidiaceae > Klebsormidium > Klebsormidium nitens. The sequence goes on along the minus strand of DF238050.1, from coordinate 1,682 downwards.
TAGACTTCGGAGTCCACATGCGGCTCCGGCCGAACGGTTTCGGTCGCGGCTGCCTTAGCTTCGGACGATTAAAAGTCATATTTGGTCTTCGCCCTCTCATATGTCGCTTTATTCCGTAGATATAAGTCGACATGAGCGGCGTTGCGCTTGCGCAATTCTTGGTGCATCTCACGCTCGAGGTGGGCGGCCTGATCGCGCGCCCCGCAAGCGAAGAACTTCATGAACAGGTTGAACCTGTCATTATCGTTGATAAGCTTAGAATTCGACTAGAGCTTGAGCTCCGTCTTGAGCGTCGCATATTTTGGCGCAAGTTTAAGATACTCGGGCCATCCGAGAGTCCTGTAAAAAGTCCCGTACCATGCCGTACATTCAGCAGCGACATGGTGTCTAGTTCGGCTATATAAAACGGCTCGACAAAGGCGGGCGCGCCTGTCGGCAAGTATGATGCACGCACGAGTTGCGGTGCAGAGTCAGAGTGCCCGGAATCGTGCAATGATTCGCGCAACGAATGTAAGGGTCGGACTCGAAGTACTGCCTTGATTGTAATCCATGTTTTGATATCAAGCACAGTATCACCGTCAAGTCCAATGTTCGGGTCACGATGTGGAAACTAAGGACCACTATGCAGATTGTACTATCCAACTCATGAAAGAGAGGGTCACGTATCTGCTCTGCCCAAAGTCAACGCCTAGTTAGCAGGTCCGCGGCCGCCACCTCGGTTAGGGGCGGAACCACGACCACCACCACGGCTAGGGGGCTTCCACGGCCACCTCCATGAGAAGAACGAGGGCCCAGGGCCGCCACGTCCGGTGCGCACGGCCGACACCACGGAAAAACGAGGGCCCACGGCCGCCACGTCCAGGTCCTCCCCCCTCGCGCGAGAAACCACGGTTTCCACGGTTAGAAGCGACAAAACCTGTAAGAGGGAAGTGGAAACGTGTCAAGTTGAAGTACTTATCTCCAACAAAAATGCGGAACCGGAGATTCACTCCGGTCACATGCCCCCGTGAGTACCCTGCGCAGGGATGGCCTAGGTGGATAAGTTGAAGTACTTATCTCCAACAAAAATGCGGAACCGTGAGGTTCGGGGTTCGATGTCTTATGGAAGCAAGACTTTCAGGCTTGCACCTCTTAAGAAGGGTTCACAAGCAACCTACGGTGGGTATCGGCCGTATCGACCGATTACCGATCGAGTTGCGGTTATCTATCGCCGACGTCAGTCTCCGTGACAATCTCTGGTACCCAATACTGACGACCGTACTCGGCCGTAACTTAGAATTGAGTTTGAGTTCATGAATTGCAAATTTTCTGACATCTCGGCCAACGGCAGCCTCCGGAACCAACGGCGGTGTTACCGGACTGCTGCGGTAGTAGCAAGTCTACGCGACGGTGAATTTGAAAATTTGTGGTCTAGGTCGGAAGTACCGACCGGAACCCTGACCGCGGTACCCTAGCTGTGTAGCCTAAGTGTAGTTGCTCGAAGTTGAAGTGTGAGAGAAAGTCCTTGCGGAAGCCAACAAGGAGGTCAACTTTGTTCCTCGAATGCTGCTATTCGCGATTTGTTCTTAGCATTCCACCACTTTGGAGCATTAGAAGACATTGTTGAAACACAGCGTTGTTGGAAGTGATATTCAATCAATCAAGTTCACACAATGTATATGGAGTGTTCCGAGTCACGGCCT